>JAEVFF010000868.1:261184-305336 GCA_018901945.1 Pugionium dolabratum
TTACTGAGTAAAGGCTTATAAGTGAAGCGTAATGCATGGCATCACGCAGTTTGGGATAGATTGGTTTACTTGGAGGCTTTACCATATCTATTTGAGTCTCAAATTTTGTCACAATATAGAAAATTGAGCTCGCATAACGTGCGCATTGGATTCATGTCATTCTCAGTTCTAAATCAAAAGTTACGTACGATTTAATGCGGACATGTGAAGTTGATTGCTCAGTTCAAATGATCATTCTGATCTGATCATTGGAGCTCATTGAATAAAGGCTTATAAGTGAGTCATAATGCATGGCATCACGCATATTGGGATAGATTGGATTACTTGGAAGCTTTGTCGTATCTATTTTAGTCTGAAAAAGTTGTCATAGTATAGAAAATTGAGCTAGCATAAACGTGGGTGTTGGATTCATGTCATTCTGAGGTCTAAATCAAAAGTTACGGACGATTTAGTGCGGACATGTCAAGTTGATTGGTCAGTTCAAATAATTATTCTAAGCTGATCATTGGTGCTCATTGAGTAAATAATTATAAGTGAAGCATAATGCATTGCATCACACAGTTTGGTATAGATTGGTTTACTTGGAGGCTTTTTGTATCTATTTGAGTCTAAAATTTTTTCAAACTATACAAAATTGAGCTAGCATAACGTGGGCATTGAATTCATGTCATTCTGAGCTCTAATTCAAAAGTTATGAACGATTTAATGTGGACATGTCAAGTGTATTCGTCAGTTCAAATGATTATTCTGATCGTATCATTGGTGCTCATTGAATAAAGGCTTATAAGTGAAGCATAATGCATGGCATCACTCAGTTTGGGATATATTGGATTACATGGAGGCTTTGCCGTACCAATTTGAGTCTGAAATTTTGTCACAATATAGAAAATTGATCTAGTATAACGTGGGCATTAGATTCATGTCATTTTGACTTTTGAATAAAAAGCTACGAACAATTTAGTTTAGACATGTCAAGTTGATAGGTCAGTTCAAATGATCATTCTAAGCTGATCATTGGTGCTTATTGAGTAAAGGCATATAAGTGAAGCATAATGCATGGCATCACGCAGGGTGGGATGGACTGGATTACTCGGAGGCTTTGTCGTATCTATCTGAGCCTTAAATTTTGTCACAATATAGAAAATTGAGCTAGTATAACATGGGCATTAGATTCATGTCATTTTGAGTTCTAAATAAAAAGTTACGGACTATTTAGTTTGGACATGTCAAGTTGATTGGTCAGTTCAAATGATCATTCTAAGCCAATCATAGGTGCTCATATAGTAAAAGCTTATAAGTGAAGCATAATGCACGACATCACGCAGTTTAGGATAGATTGGATTATTTGGAGGCTTTCTCGTATCTATTTGAGTCTGTAAAAATTGTCACAATATAGGAAATTGCGCTAGCATAACATGGGCGTTGGAATCATGTCATTCTGAGGTCTAAATCAAAAGTTACGGACGATTTAGTGTGGACATGTCAAGTTGATTGGTCAATTCAAATGATCACTTTAAGCTGATCATTGGTGCTTATTGAGTAAACCCTTATAAGTGAAGCATAATGCATGGTGTCACGCAGTTTGGGATAGCTTGGTTTACTTGGAGGCTTTGTCGTATCTATTTGAGTCTTAAATTTTGTCACAATATAGAATATTGAGCAAGCACAACGTGGACATTAGATTCATGTCACTCTGAACTCTAAATCAAAAGTTATGGAAGATTTAGTGCGGTTATGTCAAGTTGATTGGTCAGTTGAAATGATCATTCTAATCATACCATTGGTGCTCATTGAGTAAAGGCTGATAAATGAAGCATAATGCATGGCATTTTGTCACAATATAGAACATTGAGCTAACGTGGCCGTTGGAATCATGTCATTCTGAGCTTTAAATCAAAAGTTACGGACGATTTAGTGAGTACATGTCAAGTTGATTGGTCAGTTCAAATCATCATACTAGACTGATCATTGGTGCTTATTGAGTAAAGGCTTATAAGTGAAGCGTAATGCATTGCATCACGTAGTTTGGGTAGATTGGTTTACTTGGAGGCTTTACCGTATCTATTTGAGTCTCAAATTTATTCACAATATAGAAAATTGATCTCGCATAACGTGGGCATTGGATTCATGTCATTCTGAGCTCTAAATCAAAAGTGACGTACGATTTAATGCGGACATGTGAAGTTGATTGCTCAGTTCAAATGATCATTCTGATCTGATCATTGGAGCTCATTGAATAAAGGCTTATAAGTGAGTCATAATGCATGGCATCACGTATATTGGGATAGATTGGATTAGTTGGAAGCTTTGTCGTATCTATTTTAGCCTGAAAAAGTTGTCATAGTATAGAAAATTGAGCTAGCATAACGTGGGTGTTGGATTCATGTCATTCAGAGGACTAAATCAAAAGTTACAGATGATTTAGGGCGGACATGTCAACTTTATTGGTCAGTTCAAATAATTATTCTAAGCTGATCATTGGTGCTCATTGAGTAAATAATTATAAGTGAAGCATAATGCATGGCATCACGCAGTTTGGTATAGATTGGTTTACTTGGAGGCTTTGTCGTATCTATATGAGTCTGAAATTTAGTCACAATATTGAAAATTGAGTTAGCATAACGTGGGCTTTGGATTCATGTCATTTTGAGCTCTAAATCTAAAGTTACGGACGATTTAGTTCGGACATGTCAAGTTGATTGGTCAGTTCAAATGATCATTCTAAGCTGATCATTGGTGCTTATTGGGTAAAGCCTTATAAGTGAAGCATTATGCATGGCATCACGCTGTTTGGGATAGATTGGTTTACTTGGAGGCTTTTTCTTATCTATTTGAGTCTAAAATTTTGTCACACTATACAAAGTTGAGCTAGCATAACGTGGGCATTGGATTCATGTCATTCTGAGCTCTAATTCAAAAGTTACGAACAATTTAATGTGGACATGTCAAGTGTATTCGTCAGTTCAAATGATATTCTGATCGTATCATTGGTGATCATTGAATAAAGGCTTATAAGTGAAGCATAATGCATGGCATCACTCAGTTTGGGATATATTGGATTACATGGAGGCTTTGCCGTACCAATTTGAGTCTGAAATTTTGTCACAATATAGAAAATTGATCTAGTATAACGTGGGCATTAGATTCATGTCATTTTGAGTTCTGAATGAAAAGTTACGAACAATTTAGTTTATACATGTCAAGTTGATTGGTCAGTTCAAATGATCATTCTAAGCTGATCATTGGTGCTTATTGAGTAAAGCCATATAAGTGAAGCATAATGCATGGCATCACGCAGGGTGGGATGGACTGGATTACTCGGAGGCTTTTTCGTATCTATTTGAGTCTTAAATTTTGTCACAATATAGAAAATTGAGCTAGTATAACGTGGGCATTAGATTCATGTCATTTTGAGTTCTAAATAAAAAGTTACGGACAATATAGTTGGGACATGTCAAGTTGATTGGTCAGTTCAAATGATCATTCTAAGCCAATCATAGGTGCTCATATAGTAAAAGCTTATAAGTGAAGCATAATGCATGGCATCACGTAGTTTAGGAAAGATTGGATTATTTGGAGGCTTTGTCGTATCTATTTGAGTCTGCAAAAATTGTCACAATATAGGAAATTGCGCTAGCATAATGTGGGCGTTGGAATTATGTCATTTTGAGGTCTAAATCAAAAGTTACGGACGATTTAGTGTGGACATGTCAAGTTCATTGGTCAATTCAAATGATCACTTTAAGCTGATCATTGGTGCTTATTGAGTAAACCCTTATAAGTGAAGCATAATGCATGGTATCACGCAGTTTGGGATAGATTGGTTTACTTGGAGGCTTTGTCGTATCTATTTGAGTCTTAAATTTTGTCACAATATAGAACATTGAGCTAGCACAACGTGGACATTAGATTCATGTCACTCTGAGCTCTAAATCAAAAGTTATGGACGATTTAGTGCGGTTATGTCAAGTTGATTGGTCAGTTGAAATGATCATTCTAATCGTACCATTGGTGCTCATTGAGTAAAGGCTGATAAATGAAGCATAATGCATGGCATTTTGTCACAATATAGAACATTGAGCTAGCATAATGTGGCCGTTGGAATCATGTCATTCTGAGCTTTAAATCAAATGTTACGGACGATTTAGTGAGTACATGTCAAGTTGATTGGTCAGTTCAAATCATCATACTAAACTGAGTAAAGGCTTATAAGTGAAGCGTAATGCATGGCATCACGCAGTTTGGGTAGATTGGTTTACTTGGAGGCTTTACCGTATCTATTTGAGTCTCAAATTTATTCACAATATAGAAAATTGATCTCGCATAACGTGGGCATTGGATTCATGTCATTCTGAGCTCTAAATCAAAAGTTACGTATGATTTAATGCGGACATGTGAAGTTGATTGCTCAGTTCAAATGATCATTCTGATCTGATCATTGGAGCTCATTGAATAAAGGCTTATAAGTGAGTCATAATGCATGGCATCACATATATTGGGATATATTGGATTACTTGGAAGCTTTGTCGTATCTATTTTAGTCTGAAAAAGTTGTCATAGTATAGAAAATTGAGCTAGCATAACGTGGGTGTTGGATTCATGTCATTCAGAGGACTAAATCAAAAGTTACAGATGATTTAGGGCGGACATGTCAACTTTATTGGTCAGTTCAAATAATTATTCTAAGCTGATCATTGGTGCTCATTGAGTAAATAATTATAAGTGAAGCATAATGCATGGCATCACGCAGTCTGGTATAGATTGGTTTACTTGGAGGCTTTGTCGAATCTATTTGAGTCTGAAATTTTGTCACAATATTGAAAACTGAGTTAGCATAACGTGGGCTTTGGATTCATGTCATTTTGTGTAAGAATATTGAGATTATAGAGGAGAAATGTGAAGAATTGAATCTGAAAACTCAAAGAGAAGTATGAGAAAATGAGAAATGACTTAGACTTATGGAGAAGAGTCTCCTAAGAGTATCTTATACATTGAGTCTTTACAGCCCTTTTATAGAGGATTTACAATGTGAACACAAAAGAAAACGAATTCAAACTTGTGGATGAGTTTGAATAGAGGAGGAGCCTGTCAACAACCAATGAGAAGAGAGGAGACAGCATGGGCATGACTGTTTGGTGTGGTTGCCAAGACTGTGTGCAGCATGGGTATGACTGTTTGGTGTGATTGCCAAGACTGTGTGCAGCATGGGCATGACTTTTTCACCTTGATTCTTCTCCCAAGGTAGCTATTTAACCATTTCAACCATGTGGTTAATAATAACCCATCCTTTTTTCATTTCCCTTGTTATTCAAACTGAATTTTCGTGCTCACACTTGCCTTGTAGGTCAAGATAGGTCTTATTTGATTTTCCTATGTCAATATTTTGAGCTCTAAATCCAAAGTTACGGACGATTTAGTTCGGACATGTCAAGTTGATTGGTCAGTTCAAATGATCATTCTAAGCTGATCATTGGTGCTTATTGGGTAATGCCTTATAAGTGAAGCATTATGCATGGCATCACGCAGTTTGGGATAGATTGGTTTACTTGGAGGCTTTTTCGTATCTATTTGAGTCTAAAATTTTGTCACACTATACAAAATTGAGCTAGCATAACGTGGGCATTGAATTCATGTCATTCTGAGCTCTAATTCAAAAGTTACGGACGATTTAATGTGGACATGTCAAGTTTATTCGTCAGTTCAAATGATTATTCTGATCGTATCATTGGTGCTCATTGAATAAAGGCTTATAAGTGAAGCATAATGCATGGCATCACTCAGTTTGGGATATATTGGATTACATTGAGGCTTTGCCGTACCAATTTGAGTCTGAAATTTTGTCACAATATAGAAAATTGATCTAGTATAACGTGGGCAATAGATTCATGTCATTTTGAGTTCTGAATAAAAAGTTACGAACAATTTAGTTTAGACATGTCAAGTTGATTGGTCAGTTCAAATGATCATTCTAAGTTAATCATTGGTGCTTATTGAGGAAAGGCATATAAGTGAAGCATAATGCAAGGCATCACGTAGGGTGGGATGGACTGGATTACTCGGAGGCTTTGTTGTATCTATTTGATTCTTAAATTTTGTCACAATATAGAAAATTGAGCTAGTATAACGGGGGCATTAGATTCATGTCATTTTGAGTTCTAAATAAAAAGTTACGGACTATTTAGTTTGTCAAGTTACGGACATGTCAAGTTGATTGGTCAGTTCAAATGATCATTCTAAGCCAATCATAGGTGCTCATATAGTAAAAGCTTATAAGTGAAGCATAATGCATGGCATCACCCAATTTAGGATAGATTGGATTATTTCGAGGCTTTGTCGTATCTATTTAAGTCTGTAAAAATTGTCACAATATAGGAAATTGCGCTAGCATAATGTGGGCGTTGGATTCATGTCATTCTGAGGTCTAAATCAAAAGTTACGGACCATTTAGTGTGGACATGTCAAGTTGATTGGTCAATTCAAATGATCACTTTAAGCTGATCATTGGTGCTTATTGAGTAAAGCCTTATAAGTGAAGCAAAATGCATGGTATCACGCAGTTTGGGATAGATTGGTTTACTTGGAGGCTTTGTCGTATCTATTTGAGTCTTAAATTTTGTCACAATATAGAACATTGAGCTAGCATAACGTGGACATTAGATTCATGTCACTCTGAGCTCTAAATCAAAAGTTATGGACGATTTAGTGTGGTTATGTCAAGTTGATTGGTCAGTTGAAATAATCATTCTAATCGTACCATTGGTGCTCATTGAGTAAAGGCTGATAAATGAAGCAGAATGCATGGCATTTTGTCACAATATAGAACATTGAGCTAGCATAACGTGGCCATTGGAATCATGTCATTGTGAGCTTTAAATCAAAAGTTACGGACGATTTAGTGAGTACAATGTCAAGTTGATTGGTCAGTTCAAATGATCATACTAAACTGATCATTGGTGCTTATTGAGTAAAGGCTTATAAGTGAAGCGTAATGCATGGCATCATGCAATTTGGGATAGATTGGTTTACTTCGAGGCTTTACCGTATCTATTTGAATCTCAAATTTTGTCACAATATAGAAAATTGAGCTCGCATAACATGCGCATTGGATTCATGTCATTCTCAGTTCTAAATCAAAAGTTACGTACGATTTAATGCGGACATGTGAAGTTGATTGCTCAGTTCAAATGATCATTCTGATCTGATCATTGGAGCTCATTGAATAAAAGCTTATAAGTGAGTCATAATGCATGGCATCACGCATATTGGGATAGAATTGATTACTTGGAAGCTTTGTCGTATCTATTTGAGTCTGAAGAAATTGTAGAATATAGAAAATTGAGCTAGTATAACGTGGGTGTTGGATTCATGTCATTCTGAGGTCTAAATCAAAAGTTACGGACGATTTAGTGCGGACATGTCAAGTTGATTGGTCAGTTCAAATAATTATTCTAAGCTGATCATTGGTGCTCATTGAGTAAATAATTATAAGTGAAGCATAATGCATTGCATCTCGCAGTTTGGTATAGATTGGTTTACTTGGAGGCTTTATCGTATCTATTTGAGTCTGAAATTTTGTCACAATATAGAGAATTGAGTTAGCATAATGTGGGCGTTGGATTCATGTCATTTTGAGCTCTAAATCCAAAGTTACAGACGATTTAGTTCGGACATGTCAAGTTGATTGGTCAGTTCAAATAATCATTCTAAGCTGATCATTGGTGCTTATTGGGTAAAGCCTTATAAGTGAAGCATTATGCATGGCATCACACGGTTTGGGATAGATTGGTTTACTTGGAGGCTTTTTCGTATCTATTTGAGTCTAAAATTTTGTCACAATATACAAAATTGAGCTAGCCTAACATGGGCATTGAATTCATGTCATTCTGAGCTCTAATTCAAAAGTTACGGACAATTTAATGTGGACATTTCATGTTTATTCGTCAGTTCAAATGATTATTCTGATCGTATCATTGGTGCTCATTGAATAAAGGCTTATAAGTGAAGCATAATGCGTGGCATCACTCAGTTTGGGATATATTGGATTACATGGAGGCTTTGCCGTACCAATTTGAGTCTGAAATTTTGTCACAATATAGAAAATTGATCTAGTATAACGTGGGCGTTAGATTCATGTCACTTTGAGTTCTGAATGAAAAGTTACGAACAATTTAGTTTATACATGTCAAGTTTATTGGTCAGTTCAAATGATCATTCTAAGCTGATCATTGGTGCTTATTGAGTAAAGGCATATAAGTGAAGCATAATGCATGGCATCACGCAGGGTGGGATGGACTGGATTACTCGGAGGCTTTGTCGTATCTATTTGAGCCTTAAATTTTGTCACAATATAGAAAANGAGCTCTAAATCAAAAGTTACGTACGATTTAGTGCTGACATGTCAAGTTGATTGGTCATTTCAAATGATCATTCTAAGCTTATCATTGGGGCTTATTGAGTAAAGGCTTATAAGTGAAGCATAATGCATGTCATCACAAAGTTTGGGATAGATTGGTTTACTTGGATGCTTTGTCGTATCTATTTGAGTCTCAGTTTTTTGTCACAATATAGAAAATTGAGCTAGCATAACGTGGGCATGGGATTCACATCATTCTGAGCTCAAAATCAAAAGTTACAGACGATTTAATGGGGACATGTTAAGTTGAATGGTCAGTTCAATGATCATTCTGATCTGATCATTAATCCTCATTGAATAAAGGCTTATAAGTGAAGCATAATGGATGGCATCACGCAGATTCGGATAGATTGGATTACTTGGTGGCCTTGTCATATCGATTTGAGTCTGAAAAAATTGTCGTAGTATAGAAAATTGAGCTAGCATAACGTGGGCGTTGGATTCATGTCATTCTTAGCTCTAAATCGAAAGTTACAGACGATTTAGTGCGGACATGTCAAGTTGATTGGTCAGTTCAAATGATCATTTTAAGCTGATCATTGGTGCTTATTGAGTAAAGCCTTATAAGTAAAGCATTATGCATGGCATCACGCAGTTTGGGATAGATTGGTTTAGTTGGAGGCTTTGTCGTATCTATTTGAGTCTAAAATTTTATCACAATATAGAAAATTGAGCTAGCATAATGTGGGCATTGAATTAATGTCATTCTGAGCTCTAAATAAAATGTTACAGACGATTTAAGGTGGATATGTCCAGTTTATTGGTCAGTTCAAATAATCATTCTGATTTTATCATTGGTGCTCATTGAATAAAGGCTTATAAGTGAAGAATAATGCATGGAATCACGGAAATGGGGATAGATTGGATTACTGAGAGGTTATGTCGTATCTATTTGAGTTTGAAGAAACGGTCATAGTATATAAATTTGAGCAAGCATAACGTGGGCGTTAGATTCATGTCATTCTGAGGTCTAAATCAAAAGTTACGTACGATTTAGCGTGGACATGTCAAGTTGATTGGTCAGTTCAAATGATCACTTTAAGCTAATCATTGGTGCTTATTGAGTAAAGGCTTATAACTGAAGCATAATGCATGATATCACGCAGTTCGGGATAGATTGGTTTACTTTGAGGCTTTGTCGTATCTATTTGAGTCTTAAATTTTGTCACAAATAGAACATTGAGATAGCATATCATGGGCATTAGATTCATGTCTTTCTAAGCTCTAAATCAAAAGTTATGGACGATTTAGTGCGGTTATGTCAAGTTGATTGGGCAGTTGAAATGATCATTCTAATCTGATCATTGGTGCTCATTGAGTAAAGGCTGATAAGGGAAGCATAATGCATGGCATCACCCAGTTTTGGATAGATTGGATTACTTAGAGGCTTTGACATATCTATTTGAGTCTGAAAAATTGTCAGAGTATAAAAATATAAGGTAGGATAACGTGGGTGTTGGATTCATGTCATTTTAAGCTCAAAATGAAAAATTACACACGATTTAGTGTGGACATCTCAAGTTGATTGATCAGTTGAAATGATCATTCTTAGCTGATCATTGGTGTTCATTGAGTAAATGCTTATAAGTGAAGAACAATGCATGACATCACGCAATTTGGGATAGATTGGGTTATTTGGAGGCTTTTTCGTATCAATTTGAGTCTGAAAAATTGTCATAGTATAAAAAATTGTGCTAGCATAATGTTGGCGTTGGATTCATGTCATCCTGAGCTCAAATCAAAAAGTACTTACGATTTAGTGCGGACATGTCAAGTTGATTGGTCAGTTCAAATGACCAATCTAAGCTGATCATTGGTGATTTTTGAGTAAAGGCTTATAAGTGAAGCCTAATGCATGGCATCACACAATTTGGGATAGATTGGATTACTTGGAGGCTTTGTCGTATCTTTTTGAGTCCAAACAATTGTCATAGCATAGAAAATTGAGCTAGCATAACGTGGGCGTTGGATTCATGTCATTCTGAGGTCTAAATCAAAAGTTACGGACGATTTAGTGCGGACATGTCAAGTTGATTGGTCAGTTCAAATAATCATTCTAAGCTGATCATTGGTGCTCATTGATTAAAGAATTATAAGTGAAGCATAATGCATGGCATCACGCAGTTTGGGATAGATTGGTTTACTTGGAGGCTTTGTCGTATCTATTTGAGTTTGAAATTTTTTTCATAGTATAGAAAATTGAGCTAGCATAATGTTGGTGTTGGATTCATGTCACTCTGAGCTCTAAATCGAAAGTTACATACGATTTAGTGCTGACATGTCAAGTTGATTGGTCATTTCAAATGATCGTTCTAAGCTTATCATTGGGGCTTATTGAGTAAAGGCTTATAAGTGAAGCATAATGCATGTCATCACAAAGTTTGGGATAGATTGGTTTACCTCGATGCTTTGTCGTATCTATTTGAGTCTCATATTTTGTCACAATATAGAAAATTGAGCTAGCATAACGTGGGCATTGGATTCAAGTCATTCTGAGCTCAAAATTAAAAGTTACGGACGATTTAATGGGGACATGTTAAGTTGAATGGTCAGTTCAAATGATCATTCTGATCTGATCATTAATGCTCAGTGAATAAAGGCTTATAAGTGAAGCATCATGGATGGCATCACGCAGATTCGGATAGATTGGATTATTTGGTGGCTTTGTCATATCGATTTGAGTCTGAAACAATTCTCGTAGTATAGAAAATTGAGCTAGCATAACATGGGCGTTGGATTCAGGTCATTCTTAGCTCTAAATCGAATGTTACAGACGATTTAGTATGGACATGTCAAGTTGATTGGTCAGTTCAAATGATCATTTTAAGCTGATCATTGGTGCTTATTGAGTAAAGCCTTATAAGAGAAGCATTATGCATGGCATCACGCAGTTTGGGATAGATTGGTTTACTTGGAGGCTTTGTCATATCTATTTGAGTCTAAAATTTTATCACAATATAGAAAATTGAGCTAGCATAATGTGGGCATTGAATTCATGTCATTCTGAGCTCTAAATCAAAAGTTATGGACGATTTAAAGCGGATATGTCAAGTTTATTGGTCAGTTCAAATGATCATTCTGATCTGATCATTGGTGCTCATTAAATAAAGGCTTATAAGTGAAGAATAATGCATGGAATCACGGATATTGGGATAGATTGGATTACTGAGAGGTTATGTAGTATCTATTTGAGTTTGAAAAAACGGTCATAGTATATAAAATTGAGCAAGCATAACGTGGGCGTTAGATTCATGTCATTCTGAGGTCTAAATCAAAAGTTACGTACGATTTAGCGTGGACATGTCAAGTTGATTGGTCAGTTCAAATGATCACTTTAAGCTAATCATTGGTGCTTATTGAGTAAAGGCTTATAACTGAAGCAGAATGCATGATATCACGCAGTTTGGGGTAGATTGGTTTACTTGGAGGCTTTGTCGTATCTATTTGAGTCTTAAATTTTTGTCACAATATAGAACATTGAGCTAGCATATCATGGGCATTGGATTCATGTCTTTCTAAGCTCTAAATCAAAAGTTATGGACGATTTAGTGCGGTTATGTCAAGTTGATTGGGCAGTTGAAATGATCATTCTAATCTGATGATGCGAACCTCCCAAGGAATGCACTTCTGGATGCGGTTGAGATAGGCTTTGCAACAGAATGAATCGAAATTCAATCTGTTCAAAGGTTGTGGATTGAAGGGTCACACAGTAGCTGCGGAAAGACTACTGATTTACCTAAGATAGTAGCTTAGATATTACACACTAAGGCTACTAAATGTTGACTGAAGGATATTACACACCAACAATCAGATTAAGAAGAGAATCACTCTCAATCTTAAGAAAAGAAGCTGTTTTTATTTGAAAAGTTGAATGATCAAGTTTACAACTGAAAGCCCCTATTTATACTATAAGGGGACGTAATATGAGGAGCCTACAACATTAAATTGGTTACAATTACAAGGGAAGACTTGACCAAAGACCTTGACCAAAGACCTTGGCTTCATTAACTCTTATTTTGACTATGAATGTAGACACTTTTCCCCCCCTTTGATGACGCCAATTTTGAGCATTTTTAATTGAACTCCTTTTGATTTTAAACAACAAATTGGGCTGGTTGTAATGTGATTCATTTGCCTCATTAAAAACCTTACCAAGAAAACCCAATGGGAGAAAACTTGGATAAGGGAAAAAGAGTACAAATGGATCACATACCCATTTGTATGTTTGTCTTGAGCTTGTACTAAAATCAGAGTGCTTTTAGGCACTTCTCCATTCAAGCTCAAGTGAATTTGTTGTGCATTCTCCTTGTTCAGCATGCAGCTGATTGCCTCTTTGAGTTTCTTGGCCTTGGCTCGGGTTAATGGTCCAGCTGGTAGTGCAAGAGCTTCTTCATGTTCCACTGGTTCATTTCTAGCCATGAGCTTCTCCTTTTGTGTGCTTTCCATGCTCGTATCATCCCCCTCCTCTTGAAAAGGATTTGACCTCAAATCTGGTTTATCTGCAATGAAAGGCACAAGATCAGAAACATTGAAGCTTGAACTCACATTGTACTTACCTTGAAGATCAATTTGGTAGGCGTTGTTGCTGATCTTCTGAACTATCTTGAAAGGTCCATTAATTCTGGGCATAAGTTTGGATTTCCTTTCAGCTGGAAATCTTTCTTTCCTCAAGTGAACCCACACGAGGTCTCCCACCTCAAATACCATTTCACGTCTTCCTTTGTTGGCCTTTCTTGCATATTGTTGGGTTCTGGCCTCAATATTCTTCCTTGAATTCTCATGGATCTGTTTAACAATCTTAGCTTTTCATTTTCCATCAATACTAGCTCTTTCACTTAAAGGCAAAGGGGTTAGATCCAAAGGAGATAAAGGATTGAAACCATACACAAATTGAAAAGGAGAATACTTAGAAGCCGAATGTACAGAATGGTTATATGCAAATTCAGCATGTGGTAAACATTCTTCCCATGTTCTAAGATTTCGTTTGATTAATGCACGCAATAAAGTAGACAAGGTTCTATTAACTACTTCAGTTTGACCATCCGTTTGTGGGTGACATGTTGTAGAGAATACCAACTTAGTTCCTAATTTAGACCAAAGAGTTTTCCAAAAGTAACTCAAGAACTTAGTGTCTCTATCAGAAACTATGGTCCTAGGCATTCCATGTAAGCGAACTACCTCTTTAAAGAACAGATTGGCTATATGCAATGCATCATCAGTCTTGTGACATGCTATAAAATGAGCCATCTTAGAGAATCTATCAACCACAACAAAGATAGAATCCTTTCCTGTCTTAGTTCTAGGCAAGCCAAACACAAAGTCCATTGATATGTCAATCCATGGATGAGTAGGAATGGGTAAAGGAGTGTACAAACCGTGGGGTTGAACCTTAGACTTAGCATGTTTGCATGTGGCACACCTTGCACAGATTCTTTCTACGTCTCTCTTCATGTGTGGCCAATGGAAATGATCTTGCATTACTTTAAGGGTTTTGGCAACTCCAAAATGCCCCATCAGTCCTCCTCCATGAGCTTCCCTAACTAGTAAGTCTCGAATGGAACAGTTAGGCACACATAATCTATTATCATAAAATAGGAATCCTTCATGCCGATAGTATTTTCCTGAAGCAAACTTTTTGCTAGCAATGTATACATCTTTAAATTCAGGATCAGTTTCATATAGCTCTTTAAGTTGTTCAAAACCTAACAACTTAGCATCAAGAGTAGAGATTAAGGCATACCTCCGTGACAATGCATCTGCCACAACATTCTCTTTACCTTGTTTGTATTTAATGACATACGGAAATGTTTCTATGAACTCAACCCACCGTGCATGCCTTTTGTTCAGCTTCTGTTGGCCCTTTAAGTGCTTGAGTGACTCATGATCAGTGTGAATCACGAACTCCTTAGGCCACAAGTAGTGTTGCCAAGTTTGCAAAGCACGGACCAAGGCGTACAATTCCTTGTCGTAGGTTGGATAGTTGAGGTTGGCTCCTCCAAGCTTCTCACTGAAATAGGCTATAGGTTTCTTATCCTGCATCAAAACAGCTCCAATACCTATACCAGAAGCATCACATTCTATCTCAAAAGGTTTTAAGAAAATCAGGTAAAGATAGAAGAGGTGCATGTGTAAGCTTTTATTTCAAAGCTTGGAATGAGCTTTCTTGAGCTTGTCCCCATTTGAATCCTACGTCTTTCTTGATTACTTCCGTAAGTGGGGCAGCAATAGTACTAAAATCCTTGACAAAGCATCTATAAAAGCCAGCTAGCCCATGGAAACTCCTCACTTTTCCTACTGTTTTTGGACTTGGCCATTCCTTAATAGCTTTGACCTTCTCCTCATCAACCTTAATACCATCTGCACTTATAACAAAGCCTAGAACACAATGTTATCTGTACAAAAAGTGCATTTCTTAAGATTGGCATATAGTTTTTCTTTTCTAAGAACACTTAGAACCGATGTCAAATGACTAGCATGCTCTTCTAGATTCTTGCTGTAGATTAAGATGTCATCAAAGTATACTACAACAAAGACTCCTATGAATGCTCTAAGAACATGATTCATCAACCTCATGAAAGTACTAGGTGCATTTGTTAACACAAATGGCATGACTAACCATTCATATAATCCATGCTTAGTTTTAAATGCAGTTTTCCATTCATCCCCTTCCTTCATGCGTATTTGATGGTACCCACTTTTAAGATCTATCTTAGAAAAGATTCTGGAGCCATGCACTTCATCAAGCATGTCATCTAACCTAGGGATTGGATGGCGATACTTTACCGTAATGTTGTTGATTGCTCTACAATCAACACACATGCGCCAGCTGCCATCTTTCTTTGGCACAAGTAGAACTGGCACAGCACAAGGACTCATGCTCTCCTTGATGTAGCCCTTCTCCATTAGCTCATTAACTTGCCTTTGCAGCTCCTTAGTCTCAACGGGGTTGGTTCTATAAGCTGGTCTATTTGGTAGTGAGGCTCCAGGTACAAAATCAATCTGATGTTCAATACCTCTGATGGGTGGTAGCCCCTTTGGATTGTCTTCTGGAAAGACATCTTCATAATCCTGCAAAATGGAAGTCACTTCACTCGGTAATACCGGTGCAATGTTAGTTAAGCTCATGAGAGCTTCCTTATAGATAAACAAAAGAACAGGTTGTTGTGAGAAGAGAGCCTTCTTAACTCCACCAGTTCTCAGAAAGAAACTTGAGTGCTTTTTGTTCTTGTTCTCAATGCCTCTGTCACTTTTGGTGCTTATGGTTTCTTTTGAAGTTCCAGCTGTTTTCCTTTGCTCCAACACGAGCTGATCTTGGTACACCTCCTGTGGTGTCATAGGAACAAGTGTGATCTTCTTACCTTTGTGTTCAAACGAGTGTTTGTTGGTGTAACCATCATGAATGACCTTTCGATCAAATTGCCATGGTCTTCCAAGCAGAATGTGGCCAGCCTCCATTGGTAAAACATCACAAAGGATCTCATGTTGGTACTTTCCAATGGTTATAGGTACCTTGACTTGGCTGCTTACCTTCATTTCGCCACACTCATTAAGCCATTGCAGCTTATACGGCTTTGGGTGCTTGAACACTTCCAAACCTAACTTGTTTACCATAGTTTCACTAGCCAAATTAGTGCAGCTGCCTCCATCAATAATGATGCTGCAAACCTTTCCTTGGACGTGGCATCTTGAGTGAAACAGGTTCTCTCTTTGCTCATGTTCTTTGGTTTTGTTTTGTACGCTTAGGGTTCTTCTTGTTACCAATAATTCTCCTGCCATAGGAGGTTCAAGATGCTCTTATGAAGAATCAGAAAAGACTTCTTCTTCCTCGGATTCTATTTCACCATTATCCAACAGAATCATGATCTTCTTGTTGGTGCATTCATTCGCATAATGCCCTCTTCCTTGGAATTTGAAACACTTCACATCTCTTGTTCTAGTAGATGTAGTAGCTTCAGATTTGCCCTTGACGTCTTGAGTGGTGGTTGAAGGTTTGGAATCAACTTTAGCAATCTGTTTTCCTTCCCTTTGGTAGCTAGGCTTATTGTTAGCTGCTCCATAGCTTGGCCTAGTATAACTTTTCCTTTTTAACTGTTGTTCCACCAGTATAGCTTTGTGCAACATTTCCTCTACCTCCACATAATGTTCCAGCTCCATTCTATCTTGAATGTCACGGTTAAGTCCTCCTAAAAATCTTGCCATAAGTAGCTTCTCTGTCTTCTGAAATGTCTGCCCTGATCATGAGGGTTTCCAACTCCTGGAAATAGTCCTCAACACTTCGGCTTCCTTGATTGAGTCTCCTTAACTTTTGGTGAAGCTCACGGTGGTAATGGCTGGGCACAAACCTTTTCCTCATTATGGCTTTCATCTCAGCCCATGTTTCTACTGGATACTCACCATTACGTCTTTTGGAAGTCACCAATTGATCCCACCAGCTGAGTGCATACTCATAAAATTCAGTAGCAGCTATGGGGACCTTGTTGAGCTCGGAATAGTGTTGACAATCAAACACCAGCTCGATCTTCTTCTCCCATTCTAGGTAAGTGTCTGGATCATTTTTGCCATAGAATGATGGTATCTTAAGTTTAAGACCTCTTAAGGTGTCATTAAGCGTCACCCTTTCTTCTCTAACACGCCTATGCCTCCTTTGGGTTCTCCTACTCCCTTCACTGCCATGACTATAGTTGGCTTCTATTTCTTCATTATGGCCATGTCTAAAGGGATTCCTGGTTCTCCTTGGACCTGCTTCAGTGTTACTATTGTTCTGAACATCATCAAGCCGAAAATGAATGGCTTCCAGCTCTACTTGTAGTGCTTTCTTCATTTCTGGTACTAGAGCCTCCATTAACAAGTTTGGTGCTTCTGAAGTTTGATTTCCTCCTGTCATAGCTACAAATGCACTTAACAAATATGTTAAAATACCTGTTCTGAAAAAAACAATTTTGATGGAAGATGAAGAGTTGCGAGTGTGTTATTTTCTAATCTGAAAATGCAATGGGTTGGGGTCGATTTTAATGTGATAAACTACTGATGTAATATTGGATAAAAACAACAATGCAATTATATGAATAGGTTTTTTTCGATTAATCAACTGATGCAAATGAATACACACAAGCTGATGCAATCTAAGAAGATGGAAATGGAGAGATATAGAGATGAGGGATAGGGATAACCGATCAGAAGTGTGCTCTGATACCAAATGATGCGAACCTCCCAAGGAATGCACTTCTGGATGCGGTTGAGATAGGCTTTGCAACAGAATGAATCGAAATTCAATCTGTTCAAAGGTTGTGGATTGAAGGGTCACACAGTAGTTGCGGAAAGACTACTGATTTACCTAAGATAGTAGCTTAGATATTACACACTAAGGCTACTAAATGTTGACTGAAGGATATTACACACCAACAATCAGATTAAGAAGAGAATCACTCTCAAACTTAAGAAAAGAAGCTGTTTTTATTTGAAAAGTTGAATGATCAAGTTTACAACTGAAAGCCCCTATTTATACTATAAGGGGACGTAAATATGAGGAGCCTACAACATTAAATTGGTTACAATTACAAGGGAAGACTTGACCAAAGACCTTGACCAAAGACCTTGACTTCATTAACTCTTATTTTGACTATGAATGTAGACACTTTCCCCCCCCTTTTGAATTGAACTCCTTTTTGATCATTTTGAATTGAACTCCTTTTGATTTTAAACAACAAATTGGGCTGGTTGTAATGTGATTCATTTGCCTCATTAAAAAAATTACCAAGAAAACCCAATGGGAGAAAACTTGGATAAGGGAAAAAGAGTACAAATGGATCACATACCCATTTGTATGCTGTCTTGAGCTTGTACTAAAATCAGAGTGCTTTTAGGCATTTCTCCATTCAAGCTCAAGTGAATTTGTTGTGCATTCTTTTTGTTGAGCATGCGACTGATTGCCTCTTTGAGTTTCTTCGCTTTGGCTCGGGTTAATGGTCCAGCTGGTAGTGCAAGAGATTCTTCATGTTCCACTGGTTCATTCCTAGCCATGAGCTTCTCCTTTTGTGTGCTTTCCATGCTCGTATCACTAAGGGTCGTCATCCAGGACTCAGAACCGTTGTAGATACCGATGGTGCAACATCTATGTCTAGAAACGAGGAGTATGAAAAGGTAAAAGAAAAAATGGCGGCTATAGAGATAGAGATGAAGAATCTTAAAAATATTGTAGAAATGATGACAACCAAGTTTTTCGATGACTTTTTTCTCTTCCTTCTTCCCCTGCTCCTCCGATGTAATTTCTATATTTAAAACAATTAAACAATTATTATATTTATAATTAGAAATATTATGTTAATTAATTGTATTAATTTTTTAAAAATATTTAAAAATATTAATTAAATTTAATATAAAATATTAATTGTTTTAATATTTTTAATAAATATATTTTTAAAATATTTAATGAATAGTTTTTAAAAAATAAATCTTTCAATTTTTTTTCATTTATTTCGTTATTTGCGATGGATGCATTTGTCGGAAATTACCGACGGATGCATTCGTCGGAAATTACCGATGGATGGTTCTGTCAGAAATGTGTCGGTTAACTCCCGACGAGTGAAAACCGTCGGGATACACCATCGGTTCACATTTCCGACCGTAACGGTCATCAGAAAACGTCGACGGCTAGACTGACTAAATCCATCGCAAACCCATCGAATATCCGTAGGTATTTGCCGATGGCTTGAACCCATCGTCTATCCGTCGAAAGTTTTCGACGGATATATTTGTCGCCAAACCATCGGGAATTCCCGATTCGTTCCAGACGTAAAATGATTTCTGCCAAAATAGTCCGGATGGACATATGTTGTCGGAAAGTAGACGGTAATTGCTATTCCCAACGGATTGCCAACGAAATTACCCGTCGGGAATTTGATGTTTTCTTGTAGTGTATCAAGTTGATCAGACAGTTAATATGATCATTCTAAACTAATCATTCGTGCTGATTGAGTAAAGTCTTATTAATGAAACATAATGCATGGCATCACACATTTTGGGTAAGATTTGGTTACTTGGATACTTTGTCGTATCTGTTTCGTTCTCAAAATTTGTCACAAAATAGAAAGTTGAGCTAACTTAACGTGGGCAATTGATTCGTGTCATTCTTAGCTATAAATAAAATGTTACGGATGATTTAATGCAGACATGTCAAGTAGATCGGCTAATTAAAATGATCCATTCTAAACTGATCATTGATGCTCATTGAGTAAAGGCTTATAAATGAGCACAATGCAAGGTATCATGCAGTTTTAAAGAGATTGGATTACTTGGACGCTTTTTCATATCTATTTCTGTCTCAATATTTGTCACAATATAGAAAATTGAGCTAGCTTAACGTGGGTATTGGATTTGTGTCATTATAAGCTATAAATCAAATGATAAGCACGATTTAGTTCATACATGTCAAGTTGATCGGTCAGTTAAAATGATCTATTCTAAACTGATCATTGATGCTCATTGAGTAAAGGCTTATAAATGAAGCACAATGCATGTCATCTTCTAGTTTTGGATAGATTGGATTACTTGGACGATTTGTCATACCTATTTCTGTCTCAAATTTGGTCAAATATAGAAACTTGAGCTAGATTAATGTGGGCATTGGAATCGTGTCATTCTGAGCTCCAAATAAAAAGTCATGGATGATTTAGTGCAGACATGTCAAGTTGATCAGCTAGTTAGTATGATTATTTTAAACTAATCATTGGTAGTCATTGAGTAAAGACTTCTAAATGAAACATTATGCATGGCATCACGTATTTTGGGTAAGATTGGATTATTTGGATACTTTGTCGTATCTATTTTGCACTCCAAATTTGTCATAATATAGAAAATGCGCTAGCTTAATGTGGGCATTGGATTCGTGTCATTCTGAGCTATTAATCAAAAGTTACGGACGATTTAGTGCAGACATGTCAAGTTGATTGGCCAGTTAAAATGATCATTCTAAATTGATCCTTGATGCCCATTGAGTAAAGGCTTATAAATGAAGCACAATGCATGGCATGACGCAGTTTTGGATAGATTGGATTACTTGGACGCTTTCTCGAATCTATTTTTATCCCAATTTTGTCCCAATATAGAATATTGAGCTAGCTTAATGTGGGCTTTGTATTTGTGTCATTTTGAGCTCTAAGTCAAAAGTTACAGACGATTTAGTGCGGACATGTCAATTTGACCGGACAGTTAAAATGATCATTCTTAACTGATCATTGGTGCTCATTTAGTAGAGGCTTATAAATGAAGCACAATGCATGACATCACACAGTTCGGGATAGATTATATAACTTGGACGATTTGTCGTATCTAGTTTTTTCTCAAATTTTGTAAAAATGTAGAAAATTAAGCTAGTTTAACATGGATACTAGATTCCTGTCATTCTGAGCTATAAATCAAATGTTACGGACGATTTAGTGCAGACATGTCAAGTTGACCAGCCAGTTAAGATGATCCATTATAAACTGATCATTGTTGCTCATTGAGTAAAGGCATATAAATGAAACATAATGCATGGCATCACTCATTTTGGGTAAGATTGGATTACTTGGAAACTTTGTCGTATCTATTTCGGTCTCAAAATTTGTCACAATATTGAAAATTGAGCTAGATTAACATGGGCATTGGATTGTTATCATTGTGAGCTATAAATCAAAAGTTATGGACGATTTAGTGCCGAGCTGTCAAGTTGATCGGCCAGTTAAAATGATCATTCTAAACTAATGATTGATGCTCATTGAGTAAAGGCTTATAAATAAAGCATAATGCATGGCATGATGTTATTTTAGATAAATTGGATTACTTAGACGCATTGTCGAATCTATTTCTGTCCCGTTGTCACAATATAGAAAATTGAGCTACCTTAACGTGGGTATTGCAGTCGTGTCATTCGAACCTCTAAATCAAAAGTTAAAGACGATTTAGTGCAAACATGTCAAATTGATCAGCCAGGTAATATGATAATTCTAAACTAATCATTGGTGCTTATTGAGTAAAGACTTATTAATGAAACATAAAGCATGGCATCGCGCATTTTGGGTGAGATTTGGTTACTTGGATACTTTGTCGTATCTGTTTTGGTCTCAAAATTTTTCACAAAATAGAAAATTGAGCTAAGTTAATGTGAGCATTAGATTCGTGCCATTTAGAGCTATAAATCAAATGTGATAGACGATTTAGTGAAGACATGTGAATTTGATCGGCTAGTTAAAATGATCGAGTCTAAACTGATCATTGATGCTCATTGAGTAAAGGCTTATAAATTAAGCACAATGCACACCATCATGTTGTTTTAGATAGATTGGATTACTTGAACCCTTTTTCGTATCTATTTCTCTCTCAAATTTTGTCACAATATAGAAAATTCAGCTAGTTTAACGAAGGTATTGGATTCAAGTCATTTTGAGCTATAAATCAAAAGTTATGGACGATTTAGTGTAGACATTTCAAGTTTATCGGCCAGTTGAAATGATCATTCTAAACTGATTATTGATGCTCATTGAGTAAAGGCTTATAAATGAAGCACAATGCATGTCATGACACAATTTTGGATAGATTGAATTACTTGGACGCTTTGTCGAATCTATTTCTGTCTTAAATTCTGTCACAATATAGAAAATTGAGCTAGCTTAATGTAGGATTTGGATTTGTGTCATTCCGAACTCTAAATCAAGAGTTATGGATGATTTATTGCAGAGGTATCAAGTTGATCGGCCAGTTAAAATGATCATTCTAAACTAATTATTGATGCTTAGTGAGTAAAGGCTTATAAATAAAGTACAATGCATGGCATGATGTTGTTTTGGATAAATTGGATTACTTACACGTGTTGTCGTATCTATTTCTGTCTCAAATTTTTTCACAATATAGAAAATTGAGCTACTTTAAAGTGGGTATTGGATCGTGTCATTCGGAGCTATAAATCAAAAGTTAAAGACGATTTAGTGCAGACATGTCAAATTGATCAGCCAGTTAATATGATAATTCTAAACTAATCATTGGTGTTGATTGAGTAAAGACTAATGCATGGCATCGCGCATTTTGGGTAAGATTTGGTTACTTGGATACTTTGTCGTATCTGTTTTGGTCTCAAATTTTTTCACAAAATAGAAAATTGAGCTAAGTTAATGTGGCATTAGATTCATGTCATTCAGAGCTATAAATAAAATGTTACAGACGATTTAGTGCAGGCATGTGAAGTTGATCGGCTAGTGAAAATGATCGAGTCTAAACTAATCATTGATGCTCATTGAGTAAAGGCTTATAAATGAAGCACAATGCACGGCATCATACAGTTTTAGATAGATTGGATTACTTGGATGTTTGTTGTTTCTATTTATGTTTCAAATTTCGTCACAATATAGGAGCTTGAGCTAGCTTAACATGGCATTGGATTCGTGTTATTTTGAGCTCTAAATCAAAAGTTATTGACGATTTAGTGGAGATATGTTAAGTTGATCAGCCAGTTAATATGATCATTCTAAACTGATCATTGGTGCTCATTGAGTAAAGACTTGTAAATGAAACACAGTGCATGGCATCACGCATTTTGGGTAAGATTGGATTAGTTGGACGCTTTTTCGTATCTACTTTTGTCTCAAATTTTATCACAATTTAGAAAATTGAGCTAGCTTAAGATGGGTTTTGAATTTGTGTCATTCTGAGCTCTAAATCCAAAGTAACGGACGATTTAGCGCAGACATATCAAGTTGATCGGCCAGTTAAAATGATCATTCTTAACTGATCGTTGGTGCTGAATTGATTATAGGCTTATAAATAAAGCATAATGCATGGCATCACGTAGTTCGAGATTTAATGGAGTCCTACGATGATTTGTCCTATCTATTTTTGTCTCAAATTTTAAAAAAATATAGAAAATTTTGCTAGCTAAACATGGGTATTGGGTTCTTGTCATACTGAGCTATAAATCAGATGTTATAGATGATTTAGTGCAGGCATGTTAAGTTGATCGGCCATTTAAAATGATCCATTCTAAACTGATCATTGATACTCATTGAGTAAAGGCTTCTAAATGAAACACAATGCATGGCAACATGCATTTTTGGATAGATTGGATTGCTTGGACATTTTGTCATATCTATTTCTGTCTCAAATTTTGTCACAATATAGAAACTTGAGCTAGCTTAACGTGGGTATTGGGTTCGTGTCAATCAGAGCTCTAAATCATGAGTTACGGATGATTTAGTGCAGAGATGTCAAGTTGATCAGCCCGTTAATATGATCATTCTAAAATAATCATTGGTGCTCATGGAGTAAAGACTTATAAATGAAACATAATGCATATCAGCCCGTTAATATGATCATTCTAAAATAATCATTGGTGCTCATGGAGTAAAGACTTATAAATGAAACATAATGCATGGCATCACGCATTTTGGCTAAGATTGGATTACTTGAATACTTTGTCGTATCTATATCGGTCTCAAAACTTGTCACAATATAGAAAATTGAGCTATCTTAACGTGGTTTTTAGATTCGTGTCATTCTGAGCTACAAATCAAAAGTAACGGACGATTTAGTGTAAAAATATCAAGTGGATTGGCAAGTTAAAATGATTATTCTAAACTGATTATTGATGCTCATTGAGTAAAGGCATATAAATGAAGCACAATTCATGGCATATCGCAGTTTTGTATAGATTGAATTACTTGGACACTTTATCTAATCTATTTTTGTATCGAATTTTGTCACAATATAGAAAATTGAGCTAGCTTAATGTGGGCATTGGAATCGTGTCATTCGGAGGTCTTAATCAAAAGTTACGGATGATTTTGTGCATACATGTCAAGTAGATCAGCCAGTTAATATGATCATTCTAAACTAATCATTGGTTCTGATTGAGTAAATACTTATTAATGAAACATAATGCATGGCATCACACATTTTGATTAAGATTGGGTTACTTGGATTGTTTGTCGTATCTGTTTTGGTCTCAAAATTTGTAACAAAATAGAAAATTGAGCTAACTTAATGTGGGCATTGCATTCGTGTTATTCCGAGCTACAAATCAAATGTTACAAACGATTTAGTGCAAACATGTGAAGTTGATCAGCTAGTTAAAATGATCATTGATGCTGATTGAGTAAAGGCTTATAAATGAAGCACAATGCATGATATCATACAGTTCTGGATAGATTGGATTAGTTGGACGCTTTGTCGTATCTATTTCTGACTCATATTTTGTCAATATAGAAAATTGAGCTAGCTTAACGTGGGTATGGGATTCATGTCATTCTGAGCTATAAATAAAATGTTACGGACGATTTAGTGCATACATGTCAAGTGGATCGATCAGTTAAAATGATCCATTCTAAACTGATCATTGATACTCATTGAGTAAAGGCTTATAAATGAAGCACAATGCATGGTATCATGCAGTTTTAAATAGATTGGATTACTTGGACGCTTTTTCGTATCTATTTCTGTCTCAAATTTTGTCAAAACATATAAACTTGAGCTAGCTCAACATGAATATTAGATTCGTGTCAATCAAAGCTCTAAATCAAGAGTTACAGACGATTTAGTTCAGACATGTATAGTCGATCAACTAGTTAATATGATCATTCTAAACTAACCATTGGTGCTCATTGAGTAAAGACTTATAAATGCAACATAATGCATGGCATCACACATTTTGGCTAAGATTGGATTACTTGGATACTTTGTCGTATCTATTTTGGTCTCAAAACTTGTCACAATATAGAAAATTGAGCTACCTTAACATGGGCTTTGGATTCGTGTCATTCTGAGCTATAAATCAAAAGTAACGGACGATTTAGTATAGAAATGTCAAGTTGATCGGCAAGTTAAAATGATCATTCTAAACTGATTATTGATGCTCATTGAACAAAGGCTTATAAATGAAGCACAATTCATGGTATATCACAGTTTTTTATAGATTGAATTACTTGGACATTTTGTCTAATCTATTTCTGTCTCGAATGTTTTCATAGTATAACAAATTGAGTTTCCTTAGTGTGGGCATTGGAATCGTGTCATTCGGAGGTCTTAATAAAAAGTTATGGACGATTTAGTGCATACATGTCTAGTTGATCAGCCAGTTAATATGATCATTCATTGGTTCTGATTGAGTAAAGACTTATTAATGAAACATAATGCATGGCATCACACATTTTGGGTAATATTGGGTTACTTGGATAGTTTCTCGTATCTGTTTCAGTCTCAAAATTTTTCACAAAATCGAAAATTGAGCCAACTTAATGTTGCCATTGGATTCGTGTCATTCTGAGCTATAAATCAAATGTTACAAATGATTTAGTGCAAGCATGTGAAGTTGATCGGCTAGTTAAAATGATCCTTTCTAAACTGATCATTGATGCTAATTGAGTAAAGGCTTATAACTGAACCACAATGCAATGTATCATGCAGTTCTGGATAGATTGGATTACTTGGACACTTTGTCGTAACTATTTCTGTCTCAAATTTTATTACAATATTGAAAATTGAGCTAGCTTAACATGGGTATTGGATTCGTGTCATTCTGAGCTATAAATCAAATGTGATGGACGATTTAGAGTAGACATGTCAAGTTGATCGGTCGGTTAAAATGATCCATTCTAAATTGATCATTGATGCTCATTGAGTAAAGGCTTATAAATGAAGCACAATGCATGGCATCATGCAGTTTTTGATAGATTGGATTACTTGGACGCTTTGTCGTATCCATTTATGTCTCAAATTTTGTCACAATATAGGAGCTTGAGATACCTTAATGTGGGCATTGGATTCGTGTCATTCTGAGCTCTAAATCAAAAGTTATGGACGATTTAGTGCAGACATGTCAAGTTGATGGCCCATTAATATGATCATTCTAAACTGATCATTGGTGATCATTGAGTAAATGCTTATAAGTGAAGCAGAATGCAAGGCATGACACAGTTTTCAATAGATTGGATTAATTTGACGCTTTGTCGAATCTATTTCTGTCTCAAATTTTGTCACCATATAGAAACTTGAGCTAGATTAACATGGGCATTGAAATCATGTCATTCTGAGCTCTAAATCAAAAGTTATGGACGATTTAGTGGAGACATGTGAAGTTGATCAGCCAGTTAGTATGATTATTCTAAACTAATCATTGGTGGTCATTGAGTAAAGACTTATAAATGAAACATAATGCATGGCATCACACATTTTGGGTAAGATTGGATTACTTGGATACTTTGTCGAATGTATTTTGTTCTCCAAAATTTTTCATAATATAGAAAAGCGCACTAGTTTAATGTGAGAATTGGATTTGTGTCCTTCTGAGCTATGAATCAAAAGTTACGAACGATTTAGTGCAGACATGTCAAGTTGATCGGGCAGTTAAAATGATCATTCTAAATTGATCTTTGATGCTCATTGAGTAAAGGCTTATAAATGAAGCAGAATGCATGGCATGACACAGTTTTTGATAAATTGTATTCATTAGACGCTTTTTCGAATCTATTTATGTCTCAAATTCTGCCACAATATAGTAAGTTGAGCTAGATTAACGTGGGCATTGGAATCGTGTTATTTTAAGCTCTAAATAAAAAGTTACGGACGATTTAGTGCAGACATGTCAAGTTTATTGGCGAGTTAAAATGATCTTTCTAAATTGATCATTGATGGTCATTGAGTAAAGGCTTATAAATGAAGCACAATGCATGGCATGAAGTAGTTTTTGATAGATTGGATTACTTGGACGCTTTCTCGAATCTATTTCTATCTCAAATTTTGTCACAATATAGAAAATTGAGCTAGCTTAACGTTGGCTTTGTGTTTTTGTCATTCTGAGATCTATATCAAAAGTTGGATTCGTGTCATTTATTAGCCACTGCATTGAGATAATAATTGTGACTGCAGTGGCAGTCACAATTATTACCACGTTAAGCCCACTGGTAAATTATGATTCATTTATAAGCCTTTAATCAATGAGCACCAATGCTCAGTTGAGAATGATCATTTAAACTTGTCGATCCACTTGATGTCCGCACTAAATCGTACATAAATTTTGATTTAGAGCTCGGAAGACACCAATCTAATGCACACGTTAAGCCAGCTCAATTTTCTATATCGTGACAAAGTTTGATACCGAAATAGATACGACCAATCGTCCAAGTAATCCATTCTATCCCAAACTAAGTGATGCCTTGGGTTATGCTTCATTTAGAAGCCTTTACTCAATGAGCACCAATGATCAGCTTAGAATGATCATTTTAACTTGCTGATCAACTTGACATGTCCACACTAAATCGTGTGTAACTTTTGATTTAGAGCTCAAAATGACACAAATCAAAAACCCACTTTAAGCTAGACCAATTTTCTACATTGTGATAAAATTTGAGACAGAAATAGATATGACAAAGCGTCTAAGTTATCCAAAGTATCCAAAACAACGTGATGCCATGTATTACGATTCATTTATAAGCCTTTAATCAATGAGCACCAATGCTCAGTTTAGAATGATCATTTTAACTTGCCGATAACCTTTATATGTCCGCACTAAATCGTCCGTAACTTTTGATTTAGAGCTCGGAATGACACCAATCAAAAGCCCACGTTAAGCCAGCTCAATTTTCTATATATCGTGACAAAGTTTGAGACAGAAATAGAAACGACCAAGCGTCAAAGTAATATATCTATCCCAATATACGTGATGCCTTGCATTATGCTTCATTAACAAGCCTTTTCTCAATGAAACCCAATGATCAGTTTAGATTGATCATTTTAACTTAATGATCAACTTGACATGTCCGAACTAAATGGTCTGTAACTTTTTATTTAGAGCTGAAAATGACATGAATCAAATGCCCACGTTAACCTAGATCAATTTTCTATATTGCGACAAAATTTAAGAAAGAAATAGATACGACAAAGCATCCAAGTTATCCAATCTATCTAAAACTACATGAGGTCATGTATTATGATTCATTTACAAGCCTTTAATCAATGAGCACCAATGCTCAGTTTAGAATGATCATTTTATCTTGCCTATCAACTTGACATATCCGCACTAAATCGCCCGTAATGTTTGATTTTGAGATTCGAATGACACCAATCTAAAGCCCACATTAATCCAGCTCAATTTTCTATATCGTGACAAAGTTTTAGACAGAAATAGATTCGACCAAACGTCCAAGTAATCTATTCTATCCCAAACTACGTGATGCCTTGCATTATGCTTCATTTACAAGCTTTTTACTCAATGAGCACCAATGATCAGTTTAGAATGATCATTTTAATTTGCCAATCAACTTGACATGTCCGCACTAAATCGTCTGTGACTTTTGATCTAGAACTAAAAATGAGAAATACCCACGTTAACCTGGATCAATTTTCTATATGCTTACAAAATTAAAGAAAGAAATAGTTACGACAAAACGTCAAAGTTATCCAATCTTTACTCAATGAGCACCAATGATCAGCTTAGAATGATCATTTGAACTTGCTGATCAACTTGACATGTCCACACTAAATCGTGTGTAACTTTTGATTTAGAGCTCAAAATGACACAAATAAAAAACCCACTTTAAGCTAGATGAATTTTGTACATTGAGACAAAATTTGAGACAGAAATAGATATTACAAAGCGTCCAAGTTATCCAATCTATCCAAAACATTGTTATGCCATGTATTATGATTCGTTTATAAGCCTTTAATCAAAGAGCACCAATGCTCAGTTTAGAAAGATCATTTTAACTTCCCAATAACCTTGATATGTCCGCAGTAAATCGTCCGTAACTTTTGATTTAGATCTCGGAATGACACCAATCTAAAGCCCACGTTAAGCCAGCTCAATTTTCTATATCGTGACAAAGTTTGAGACAGAAATAGATACGACCAAGCCTCAAAGTAATATATTTATCCCAATATACGTGATGCCTTGCATTATGCTTCATTAACAAGCCTTTACTCAATGAGCACCAATGATCAGTTTAGAATGATCATTTTAACTTGCTGATCAACTGACTTGTCCAAACTAAATGGTCTGTAACATTTTATTTAGAGCTGAAAATGACATGAATCCAATGTCCACGTTAACCTAGATCAATTTTCTATATTGTGACAAAATATAAGAAAGAAATAGATACGACAAAGCATCCAAGTTATCCAATCTATCCAAAACTATATGATGCCTTGAATTATGGTTCATTTACAATCCTTTAATCAATGAGCACCAATGCTCAGTTTAGAATGATCATTTTATCTTGCCGATCAACTTGACATATCCGCACTAAATCGCCCATAACTTTTGATTTAGAGATTCGAATGACACCAATCTAAAGCCCACATTAATCCAGCTCAATTTTATATATCGTGACAAAGTTTGAGACAGAAATAGATTCGACCAAGCGTCCAAGTAATCCATCCTATCCCAATCTACGTGATTCCTTGCATTATGCTTCATTTACAAGCCTTTACTCAATGAGCACCAGTGATCAGTTTCAAATGATCATTTTAATTTGCCGATCAACTTGACATGTCCGCACTAAATCGTCTGTGACTTTTGATTTAGAACTCAAAAGGATACGGATCCAATACCCACGTTAACCTAGATCAATTTTCTATATGGTGACAAAATTTAAGAAAGAAATAGTTACGACAAAATGTCAAAGTTATCCAATCTATCCAAAACTATGTGATTCTACTTATTATGCTTCATTTATAAGCCTTTACTCAATGAGCATCAATGATCAGTTTAGAATGATCATTTTAACATCCTGATAAACTTGACATGTCCAAACGAAAATTTTCTATAACTTTTTATTTAGAGCTCAAAATGATACGAATCCAATGCCCATGTTAAACTTNGCTCGTTGAGTAAAGGCTTATAAGTGAAGCATAATGCATGGCATCACGCAGTTTGGGATAGATTGGATTATTTGGAGGCTTTGTCGTATCTATTTGTGTTTGAAATTTTGTTGCAATATAGAAAATTGAGCTGGCATAACGTGGGTATTGGATTCATGTCATTCTAAGCTCTAAATCAAAAGTTACGGACGATTTACTGCGGACATGTCAAGTTGATCATCCAGTTGAAATGATCATTCTGAAGTGATCAATGGTGCCCATTGATTAAAACCTCATAACTGAAACATAATGCAAGGCATCACGCAGTTTGGGATAGATTGGATTACTTGGAAGATTTGTCGTATTTAATTGAGTCTGAAATTTTGTCACAATATAGAAAATTGAGCTAGCATAACGTGTGCGTTGGATTCATGTCATTTGGAGCTCTAAATCTAAACTTACGGACGATTTAGTGCGTACATGTCAAGTTGATTGGAAAGTTCAACTGATCATTTTAAGCTGATCGTTGATGCTCATTGAGTATCGGCTTATAAGTGTAGCATAATGCATGTCATCACGCAGTTTGGGATAGATTGGATTACTTGGAGGCTTTATCGTATCTATTTGAGTCTGAAATTTTGTCACAATATAGAAAATTGAGCTGGCATAACGTGGGCATTGCACTCATGTCATGATGAGCTTTAAATCAAAAGTTACGAACAATTTAGTGCATACATGTCAAGTTGACTGGCCAGTTCAACTGATCACTCTAAGTTGATCATTGGTGCTCATTGAGTAAAGGTTTAGAAGTGAATCATAATGCAAGTCATCACGCTGTTCTGGATAGATTGGATTACTTGGATCCTTTGTCGTATCTATATGAGTGTGAAACTTTGTCAGTGTATAGAAAACTGAGCTAGCATAACGTGGGCGTTAGATTCCTGTCATTCTGAGCTTTAAATCAAATGATACGAACAATTTAGTGCAAAAATGTCAAGTGGATTGGTCAGTTCAAATGATCATTCTAAGCTTATCGTTGGTGCTCATTGGGTAAAGGCTTATAAATGAAGCATGATGCATAGTATCACGCACTTTGGATTAGATTGGATTACTTGGGGGCTTTGTCGTATCTATTTGAGTCCGAAATTTTGTCACAATATATAAAATTGAGCTAGTATAACGTGGGCATTTGATTCATGTCATTCTGAGCTCTAAATCAATAGTTACGGACGATTTAGTGCAGACATGTCAAGTCGATTGGTCAGTTCAAATGATCATTCTTAGCTGATCATTGCTCCTCATTGAGTAAAAGCTTATATGTAAAGCATGATGCATAGCATCATGCAGTTTGGGATAGATTGAATTACTTGGAGGCTTTGTCGTATCTATTTGAGTCTGAAATTTTGTCACAATATAGAAAATTGAGCTGACATAACGAGGGCATTGGATTCATGTCATGATGAGCTTTAAATCAAAAGTTATGGACAATATAGTGCATACATGTCAAGTTGATTTGCCAGTTCAACTAATCATTCTAAGCTGATCATTGGTGCTCATTAATAAAGGCTTATAACTGAAGTATAATGCATGGCATCACGTAGTTTGGGATAGATTGGATTACTTGGAGGATTTGTCGTATCTATTAAAGTCTGAAATTTTGTTACAATATAGAAAATTGAGCTGGCATAACGTGGGCATTGAATTCATGTCATGATGAGATTTAAATCAAAAGTTACGGACGATTTAGTGCATACATGTCAAGTTGATTGGCTAGTTGAACTAATCATTCTAAGCTGATCATTGGTCCTCATTGAGTAAAGGCTTATAAGTGAAGCATAATGTACGGCATCACGCAATTTGGGATAGATTGGATTTCTCGTAGGCTTTGTGGTATCTATTTGAGTGTGAAATTTTTTCACAATATAGAAAATTGAGTTTGCATAACGTGGGCATTGGATTCATGTCATGATGAGGTTTAAATCAAAAGTGACTGACGATTTAGTGCATATATGTCAAGTTGATTGGCCAGTTGAACTAATTATTCTAAGCTGATCATTGGTGCTCATTGAGTAAAGGCTTATAAGTGAAGCATAATGCATGGCATCACGCAGTTTGGGATAGATTGGATTACTTGGAGGCTTTGTCGTATCTATTTGTGTTTGAAATTTTGTCGCAATATAGAAAATTGAGCTGGCATAACGTGGGTATTGGATTCATGTCATTCTAAGCTCTAAATCAAAAGTTACGGATGATTTACTGCTGACATGTCAAGTTGATCATCCAGTTGAAATGATCATTCTGAAGTGATCAATGGTGCTCATTGATTAAAACCTCATAACTGAAACATAATGCAAGGCATCACGCAGTTTGGGATAGATTGGATTACTTGGAAGATTTGTCGTATCTAATTGAGTCTGAAATTTTGTCACAATATAGAAAATTGAGCTAGCATAACGTGTGCGTTGGATTCATGTCATTTTGAGCTCTAAATCAAAACTTACGGACGATTTAGTGCGTACATGTCAAGTTGATTGGAAAGTTCAACTGATCATTTTAAGCTGATCATTGATGCTCATTGAGTAAAGGCTTGTAAGTGTAGCATAATGCATGTCATCACGCAGTTTGGGATAGATTGGATTACTTGGAGGCTTTATCGTATCTATTTGAGTCTAAATTTTGTCACAATATAGAAAATTGAGCTGGCATAACGTGGGCATTGGACTCATGTCATGATGAGCTTTAAATCAAAAGTTATGAACGATTTAGTGCATACATGTCAAGTTGACTGGCCAGTTCAACTGATCACTCTAAGTTGATCATTGGTGCTCATTGAGTAAAGGTTTAGAAGTGAATCATAATGCAAGGCATCACGCTGTTCTGGATAGATTGGATTACTTGGATGCTTTGTCGTATCTATATGAGTGTGAAACTTTGTCAGTGTATAGAAAACTGAGCTAGCATAACGTGGGCGTTAGATTCCTGTCATTTTGAGCTTTAAATCAAAACTTACAGACGATTTAGTGCGAACATGTCAAGTGGATTAGTCAGTTCAAATGATCATTCTAAGTTTATCGTTGGTGCTCATTGGGTAAAGGCTTATAAATGAAGCTTGATGCATAGTATCACGCACTTTGGAATAGATTGGATTACTTGGGGGATTTGTCGTATCTATTTGAGTCCGAAATTTGGTCACAATATAGAAAATTGAGCTAGTATAACGTGGGCATTCGATTCATGTAATTCTGAGCTCTAAATCAATAGTTACGACGATTTAGTGCAGACATGTCAAGTTGATTGGTCAGTTCAAATGATCATTCTAAGCTGATCATTGCTGCTCATTGAGTAAAAGCTTATAAGTAAAGCATGATGCATAGCATCACGCAGTTTGGGATAGATTGAATTACTTGGAGGCTTTGTCGTATCTATTTGAGTCTGAAATTTTGTCACAATATAGAAAATTGAGATGACATAACGAGGGCATTGGATTCATGTCATGATGAGCTTTAAATCAAAAGTTATGGACAATATAGTGCATACATGTCAATTTGATTGGCCAGTTCAACTAATCATTCTAAGCTGATCATTGGTGCTCATTAAGTAAAGGCTTATAACTGAAGTATAATGCATGGCATCACGTAGTTTGAGATAGATTGGATTACTTGGAGGATTTGTCGTATCTATTAGAGTCTGAAATTTTGTCACAATATAGAAAATTGAGCTGGCATAACGTGGCCATTGAATTCATGTCATGATGAGATTTAAATCAAAAGTTATGGACGCTTTAGTGCATACATGTCAAGTTGATTGGCCAGTTGAACTAATCATTCTAAGCTATTCATTTGTGCTCATTGAGTAAAGGCTTATAAGTGAAGCATAATGCATGACATCACGCAGTTTGGGATAGATTGGATTTTTTGGAGGCTTTGTGGTATCTATTTGAGTATGGAATTTTGCCATAGTATACCAAATTGAGCTAGCATAATGCGGGCATTGGATTCATGTCAATCTGAGCTTTAAATCAAAAGTTATAGACAATTTAGTTTCGGAAATGTCAAGATAATTGAGCATTTCAAATGATCATTCTATGCTGATCATTGGTCCTCACTGAGTAAAGGCTTATAAGTGAAGCATAATGCATGGCATCACAAAGTTTGGGATATATTGGATTATTTCGAGGCTTTATCAAATCTATTTGAGTCTGAAATTTTGTCATTGTATAGAAAATATAGCTAGCATTACGTGGGCATTGGATTCATGTCATTCTGAGCTCTAAATCAAAAGTTACAGAGGATTTAGTGCGGACATGTCAAGTTGATTTGTCAGTTCAAATGATCATTCTAAGCTATCATTAGTGCTAATTGAGTAAATGCTTATAGGTGAAGCATAATGCATGGCATCACGCAGTTTGGGATAGATTGGATTACTTGGAGGCTTTTCGTATCTGTTTGAGTCTGAAATTTTGTCACAATATAGAAAATTGAGCAGGCATAACGTGGCATTGGATTCATGTCATTCTGAGCTCTAAATCAAAAGATACGGACGATTTAGTGCGGACATGTCAAGCTGTTTGGTCAGTTCAAATGATCATTCTAAGCTGATCATTGGTGCTCATTGAGTAAAAGCTTATAAGTGAAGTATGATGCATGGCATCACACAGTTTGGGATAGATTGGATTACTTGGAAGCTTTGTTGTTTCTATTTGAGTGTGAAATTTTTTCACAATATAGAAAATTGAGTTTGCATAACGTGGGCATTGGATTCATGTCATGATGAGGTTTAAATCAAAAGTGACTGACAATTTAGTGCAAACATGTCAAGTTGATTGGCCAGTTGAACTAATTATTCTAAGCTGGTCATTGGTGCTCATTGAGTAAAGGCTTATAAGTGAAGCATAATGCATGGCATCACGCAGTTTGGGATAGATTGGATTACTTGGAGGCTTTGTCGTATCTATTTGAGTTTGAAATTTTGTCGCAATATAGAAAATTGAGCTGGCATAACGTGGGTATTGGATTTATGTCATTCTAAGCTCTAAATCAAAAGTTACGGACGATTTACTACGGACATGTCAAGTTGATCATCCAGTTGAAATGATCGTTCTGAAGTGATCAATGGTGCTCATTGATTAAAACCTCATAAGTGAAACATAATGCAAGGCATCACGTAAATTGGGATAGATTGGATTACTTGGAAGATTTGTCGTATCTAATTGAGTCTGAAATTTTGTCACAATATAGAAAATTGAGCTGGCATAACGTGGGCATTGGATTCATGTCATTTTGAGCTCTAAATCAAAACTTACGGACGATTTAGTGGGTACATGTCAAATTGATTGGCCAGTTCAACTGATCATTTTAAGCTGAGCATTGGTGCTCATGATTAAAGGCTTATAAATGAAGCATAATGCATGACATCACGCTGTTTGGGATATTGGATTACTTGGAGGCTTTTTTGTATCTATTTGAGTTTTCAATTTTTTCATAGTGTAGAAAATTGAGCTAGCAAACGTGGGCGTTGGATTCATGTCATTCTGAGCTCTAAATCAAAAGTTACCGACGTTTTAGTGCGGACAGGTCAAGTTGATCAGTCAGTTCAAATGATCATTCTAAGCTGATCATTGATGCTCGTTGGGTAAAGGCTTATAAGTGAAACGTGATGCATAGCATCAAGCAGTCTGGGATAGAGTGGATTACTTGGAGGATTTGTCGTATCTATTTGAGTATGAAATCTTGTTAGAATATAGAAAATTGTGGTAGCATAATATGGGCATTGAATTCATGTCATTCTGAGCTCTAAATCAAAAGTTACGGACGATTTAGTGTGGACAAGTCAAGTTGATTGGCCATTTCAACTAATCATTCTAAGCTGATCATTGGTGCTCATTGAGTAAAGGCTTATAAGTGAAGCATAATGCAAGGCATCACGCTGTTTTAGATAAATTGGATTACTTGGATGCTTTGTCATATCTATTTGAGTCTGAAACTTTGTCATAGTATGGAAAACTGAGCTAGCATAACGTGGGTGTTGGAATCATGTGATTCTGACCTCTAAATCAAAAGTTACGGATGATTTAGTGCGGACATGTCACGTTGATTTGTCAGTTCAAATGATCATTGTAAGCTGATAATTGGTGCTCACTGAGTAAAGGATTTTAAGTGAAGCATGATGCATAGTATCACGTAGTTTGGGATAGATTGGATTATTTGAGCGGTTTTTCGTATCTATTTGAGTCTAAATTTTTGTAACAATATAGAAAATTGAGCTAGCATAACGTGGGCATTGGATTCATGTCATTATGGGCTCTAAATCAATAGTTATGGACGATTTAGTGCAGACATAACAAGTTGATTGGTCAGTTCAAATGATCATTCTAAGCTGTCATTCGTACTCATTGGGTAAAGGCTAATAAGTGAAGCATGATGCATAGCATAACGCAGTTTGGGATAGAGTGGGTTACTTGGAGGCTTTGTCGTATCTATTTGAGTCTAAAATTTTGTCACAATATAGAAAATTGAGTTAGCATAACTTGGGCATTGAATTCATGTCATTCTGAGCTCTAAATCAAAAGTTACAGACGATTTAGTGCGCACAAGTCAAGTTGATTGGCCAGTTCAACTAATCATTGTTAGCTGATCGTTGGTGCTCATTGAGTAAAGGCTTATAAGGGAAGCATAATGCAAGCCATCACGCTGTTTTGGATAGATTGGATTACTTGGATGCTTTGTCGTATCTACTTGAGTCTAATACTTTGTCATAGTATAAAAACTAAGCTAGCGTAACGTGGGCGTTGGATTCATGTCATTCTGAGCCCTAAATCTAAAGTTACGGACGATTTAGTGCGGACATGTCAAGTTGATTAGTCAGTTCAAATGATCATTCTAAGCTGATCATTGGTGCTCATTGAGTAAAGGCATATAAGTGAAGCATGATACATAGTATCACGTAGTTTGGGATATATTGGATTACTTGAGGGCTTTGTCGTATCTATTTGAGTCTGAATTTTTGTCACAGTATAGAAAATTGAGCTAACATAACGGGGGCATTGGATTCATGTCATTATGAGCTCTAAATCAACAGATACGGACGATTTAGTGCAGACATAACAAGTTGATTGGTCAGTTCAAATGATCATTCTAAGCTGATCACTAGTGCTCATTGAGTAAAAGCTTATAAGTGAAGCATAATGCATGGCATCAAGCACTATGGGATATATTGGATTACTTGAAGGTTTTGTCGTATCTATTTGAGTCTGAAATTTTATAACAATATAGAAAATTGAGCTGGCATAAAGTGGGCATTGAATTTATGTCATGATGAGCTTTAAATCAAAAGTTACGGATGATATAGTGCATGCATGTCAAGTTGATTGGCCAGTTCAACTAATCATTCTAAGCTGCTCATTGGTGCTCGTTGTGTAAAGGCTTATACATAACATCACGCAGTTTGGGATAGGATTGGATTACTTAGAGGCTTTGTCGTATCTATTTGAGCTTGAAATTTTGTCACAATATAGAAAATTGAGCTGGCATAACGTGGGCATTGGATTTATGTCATGATGAGCTTTAAATCAAAAGTTACAGACGATATAGTGCATACATGTCAAGATGATTTGCCAGTTCAACTGATCATTCTAAGCTGATCATTGGTGTTCATTGAGTAAAGGCTTATAAGTGAAGCATAATGCATGGCATCACGCCGTTTGGGATATATTGAATTTTTTGGAGGCTTTGTCGTAATATTTGAGTCTGAAATTTTGTCGTAGTATACGAAATTGAGCTAGTGTAATGTGGGTGTTGGATTCATGTCATTCTGAGCTCTAAATCAATAGTTACGGACGATATAGTGCGGACATGTCAAGTTGATTGGTCAGTTCAAATGATCATTCTAATCTGATCATTGGGGTTCATTGGGTAAAAGCTTATAAATGAAGCATGATGCATAGCATCACGCAGTTTGGGATAGATTGGACTACTTGGAGGCTTTGTCATATCTCTTTGAGTCTGAAGTTTTGTCACAATATAGAAAAAGTTGAGCTAGCATAACGCGGGCATTGGATTCATGTCATTCCGAGCTCTAAATTTAAAGTTAGGAACGATTTAGTGCGGAAATGTCAAGTATAATGCATGGCATGACGCTGTTTGGGATAGATTGGATTACTTGGAGGTTTTTTTCGTATATATTTGAGTCTGAAATTTTGTCACAATATAGAAAACTGAGCTAGCATAACGTGGGAGTTGGATTCATGTCATTCGGAACTCTAAATCAAAAGTTACGGACGATTTAGTGCAGACATGTCAAGTTTAGTGGGCAGTTCAACTGATCATTCTAAGCTGATCATTGGTGTTCATTGAGTAAAGGCTTATAAGTGAAGCATAATGCATGACATCACCCAATTTGGGATAGATTGGATTACTTGGAGGTTTGTCGAATCTATTTGAGTTTGAAAATTTGACAGTGTATAGAAAATTGAGCTAGCATTACGTGGGCAATGGATTCATGTCATTATGAGCTATGAATCAAAAGTTATGGATTATTTAGTGCAGATATGTCAAGTTGATTGGGCAGTTCAACTTATCATTCTAAGCTGATCATTGGTGCTCACTGAATAAAGGCTTATAAGTGAAGCATAATGCATTACATCACCCTGTTAGGGATATATTGGATTACTTGGAGGCTTTTTCGTATGTATTTGAGTTTTCAATTTTGTCATAGTATAGCAAATTGAGCTAGCATAACGTGAGCGTTGGACTCACGTCATTCTGAGCTCTAAATCAAAAGATACAGACGATTTATTGTGGACATGTCAAGTTGATTGGGCAGTTCAACTGATCATTCTAAGCTGATCATTGGTGCTCATTGGGTAAAGGCTTATAAGTGAAGCGTGATGCATAGCATCATGCCGTTTGGGATAGAGGGGATTACTTGGAGGATTTGTCGTATCTATTTGAGTCTGAAATTTTGTCACAATATAGAAAATTGTGGTAGCATAACGTGGGCATTGAATTCATGTCATTCTGAGCTCTAAATCAAAAGTGACAGAGGATTTAGTGCGGACAAGTCAAGTTGAGTGGCCATTTCAGCTAATCATTCTAAGCTGATCATGGATGCTCATTGAGTAATGGTTTATGAGTGAAGCATAATGCAAGGCATCACGCTGTTTTAGATAGATTGGATTATTAGGATGCTTTGTCGTGTCTATTTGAGTCTGAAACTTTGTCATAGTATAGAAAACTAAGCTAGCATAACGTGGGTGTTGCATTCATGTCATTCTGACCTTTAAATCAAAAGTTACGGACAATTTAGTGCGGGCATGTCAAGTTGATTAGTCAGTTCAAATGATCATTCTAAGCTGATAAATGGTGCTCACTGAGTAAAGGATTATAAGTGAAGCATGATGCATAGTATCACGTAGTTTGGGATAGATTGGATTATCTGAGCGGTTTGTCGTATCTATTTGAGTCTGAATTTTTGTAACAATATAGAAAATTGAGCTAGCATAACGTGGGCATTGGTTTCATGTCATTATGAGCTCTAAATCAATAGTTACGGACGATTTAGTGCAGACATAACAAGTTGATTGGTCAGTTCAAATGATCATTCTAAGCTGTCATTCGTGCTCATTGGGTAAAGGCTTATAAGTGAAGCATGATGCATAGCATAACGCAGTTTGGGATAGAGTGGATTACTTGGAGGCTTTGTCGTATCTATTTGAGTCTAAAATTTTGTCACAATATAGAAAATTGAGCTAGCATAACTTGGGCATTGAATTCATGTCATTTTGAGCTCTAAATCAAAAGTTACGGACGATTTAGTGCGGACAATTCAAGTTGATTGGCCAGTTCAACTAATCATTGTTAGCTGATCATTGGTGCTCATTGAGTAAAGGCTTATAAGGGAAGAATAATGCAAGCCATCACGCTGTTTTGGATAGATTGGATTACTTGGATGCTTTTTCATATCTATTTGAGTCTAAAACTTTGTCATAGTATAGAAAACTAAGCTAGCATAATGTGGGCGTTGGATTCATGTCATTCTGAGCTCTAAATCAAAAGTTACGGACGATTTAGTGCGGACATTGTCAAGTTGATTAGTCAGTTCAAATGATCATTCTAAGCTGATCATTGGTGCTCATTGAGTAAAGGCATATAAGGGAAGCATGATGCATAGTATCACGTAGTTTGGGATAGATTGGATTACTTGAGGGGTTTGTCGTATCTATTTAAGTCTGAATTTTTGTCACAATATAGAAAATTGAGCTAACATAACATGGGCATTGGATTCATGTCATTATGAGCTCTAAATGAACAGTTACGGATGATTTAGTGCAGACATAACAAGTTGATTGGTCAGTTCAAATGATCATTCAAAGCTGATCATTGGTGCTCATTGAGTAAAAGCTTATAAGTGAAGCATTATGCATGGCATCAAGCACTTTGGGATAGATTGGATTACTTGAAGGTTTTGTCGTATCTATTTGTGTCTGAAATTTTGTCACAATATAGAAAATTGAGCTGGCATAAGGTGGGCATTGGATTCATGTCATGACGATATAGTGCGGACATGTCAAGTTGATTGGTCAGTTCAAATGATCACTATAATCTGATCATTGGTGCTCATCGGGTAAAGGCTTATAAGTGAAGCATGATGCATAGCATCACGCAGTTTGGGATAGATTGGACTACTTGGAGGCTTTGTCGTATCTCTTTGAGTCTGAAGTTTTGTCACAATATAGAAAACGTTGAGCTAGCATAATGCGGGCATTGGATTCATGTCATTCTAAGCTCTAAATTAAAAGTTACGAACGATTTAGTGCGGAAATGTCAAGTATAATGCATGGCATGACGCTGTTTGGGATAGATTGGATTACTTGGAGGTTTTGTCGTGTATATTTGAGTCTGAAACTTTGTCACAATATAGAAAACTGATCTAGAATAATGTGGGAGTTGGATTCATGTCATTCGGAACTCTAAATCAAAAGTTACATACGATTTAGTGCAGACATGTCAAGTTTAGTGGGCAGTTCAACTGATCATTCTAAGCTGATCATTGGTGCTCATTGAGTAAAGGCTTATAAGTGAAGCATAATGCATGACATCACGCAGTTTGGGATGGATTGGATTATATGGAGGCTTTCTTGTATCTATTTGAGTCTGAAATTTTGTTATAGTATAGAAAATTGAGCTAGCATAACATGGGCATTGGATTCATGTCATACTCAGCCCTAAATCAAAAGTTATGGACGATTTAGTGCGGACATGTCAAGTTGATTAGTCAGTTCAAATCTAAGCTGATCATTGGTGCTCATTGGGTAAAGGCTTATAAGTGAAGCGTGATGCATAGCATCATGCAGTTTGGGATAGAGGGGATTACTTGGAGGATTTGTCGTATCTATTTGAGTCTGAAATTTTGTCACAATATAGAAAATTGTGGTAGCATAACGTGGGCATTGAATTCATGTCATTCTGAGCTCTAAATCAAAAGTGACAGAGGATTTAGTGCGGACAAGTCAAGTTGAGTGGCCATTTCAGCTAATCATTCTAAGCTGATCATGGATGCTCATTGAGTAATGGTTTATGAGTGAAGCATAATGCAAGGCATCACGCTGTTTTAGATAGATTGGATTATTAGGATGCTTTGTCGTGTCTATTTGAGTCTGAAACTTTGTCATAGTATAGAAAACTAAGCTAGCATAACGTGGGTGTTGCATTCATGTCATTCTGACCTTTAAATCAAAAGTTACGGACAATTTAGTGCGGGCATGTCAAGTTGATTAGTCAGTTCAAATGATCATTCTAAGCTGATAAATGGTGCTCACTGAGTAAAGGATTATAAGTGAAGCATGATGCATAGTATCACGTAGTTTGGGATACATTGGATTACTGGAGACTTTATCGTTTCTATTAGAGTCTGAATTTTTGTCATAGTATGGAAAATTGAGCTAGCATAACGTGGGCTTTGGATTCATGTCATTCTGAGATCTAAATCAAAGTTACGGATGATTTAGTTTCAGACATGTCAAGTTGATTGGTCAGTTCAAATGATCATTCTAAGCTGATCATTGGTGCTCATTGAGTAAACGCTTATAAGTGAAACATAATGCATGACATCACGCAGTTTGGGATAGATGGATTATTTGAAGGCTTTGTCGAATCTATTTAGTCTGAAAATTTGTCATTGTATAGAAAATTAAGGTAGCATTACTATGGGCATTGGATTCATGTTATTTTGAGCTCTAAATCAAAAGTTACTGACTATTTAGTGCGGACAATTCAAGTTGATTGGCCAGTTCAACTAATCATTGTTAGCTGATCATTGGTGCTCATTGAGTAAAGGCTTATAAGGGAAGAATAATGCAAGCCATCACGCTGTTTTGGATAGATTGGATTACTTGGATGCGTTTTCATATCTATTTGAGTCTAAAACTTTGTCATAGTATAGAAAACTAAGCTAGCATAATGTGGGCGTTGGATTCATGTCATTCTGAGCTCTAAATCAAAAGTTACGGACGATTTAGTGCGGACATGTCAAGTTGATTGGTCAGTTCAAATGATGATTCTAAGCTGATCATTGGTGCTAATTGAGTAAAGGCTTATAAGTGAAGCATGAATGCATAGTATCACGTAGTTTCGGATAGATTGGATTACTTGAGGGGTTTGTCGTATCTATTTAAGTCTGAATTTTTGTCACAATATAGAAAATTGAGCTAACATAACGTGGGCATTGGATTCATTATGAGCTCTAAATCAACAGTTACCGATGATTTAGTGCAGACATAACAAGTTGATTGGTCAGTTCAAATGATCATTCAAAGCTGATCATTGGTGCTCATTGAGTAAAAGCTTATAAGTGAAGCATAATGCAGGGCATCAAGCACTTTGGGATAGATTGGATTACTTGAAGGTTTTGTCGTATCTATTTGAGTCTGAAATTTTGTCACAATATAGAAAATTGAGCTGGCATAACGTGGGCATTGGATTCATGTCATGACGATATAGTGCGGACATGTCAAGTTGATTGGTCAGTTCAGATGATCACTATAATCTGATCATTGGTGCTCATCGGGTAAAGGCTTATAAGTGAAGCATGATGCATAGCATCACACAGTTTGGGATAGATTGGACTACTTGGAGGCTTTGTCGTATCTCTTTGAGTCTGAAGTTTTGTCACAATATAGAAAAAGTTGAGCTAGCATAATGCGGGCATTGGATTCATGTCATTCTAAGCTCTAAATTAAAAGTTATGAACGATTTAGTGCGGAAATGTCAAGTATAATGCATGGCATGACGCTGTTTGGGATAGATTGGATTACTTGGAGGTTTTGTCGTGTATATTTGAGTCTGAAACTTTGTCACAATATAGAAAACTGATCTAGAATAATGTGGGAGTTGGATTCATGTCATTCGGAACTCTAAATCAAAAGTTACATACGATTTAGTGCAGACATGTCAAGTTTAGTGGGCAGTTCAACTGATCATTCTAAGCTGATCATTGGTGCTCATTGAGTAAAGGCTTATAAGTGAAGCATAATGCATGACATCACGCAGTTTGGGATGGATTGGATTATATGGAGGCTTTCTTGTATCTATTTGAGTCTGAAATTTTGTTATAGTATAGAAAATTGAGCAAGCATAACATGGGCATTGGATTCATGTCATACTCAGCCCTAAATCAAAAGTTATGGACGATTTAGTGCGGACATGTCAAGTTGATTAGTCAGTTCAAATCTAAGCTGATCATTGGTGTTCCTTGAGTAAATGCTTATAAGTGAAGCATAATGCATGACATAATGCAATTTGGGATAGATTGGATTACTTGGAGGCTTTGTCGAATCTATTTGAGTTTGAAAATTTGACAGTACATAGAAAATTGAGCTAGCATTACGTGGGCAATGGATTCATGTCATTATGAGCTATGAATCAAAAG
>JAEVFF010000868.1:305345-319599 GCA_018901945.1 Pugionium dolabratum
AGTCATGCCTTACTGTCTCCTCTCTTCTCATTGGTTGTTGACAGGCTCCTCCTCTATTCAAACTCAACCACAAGTTTGAATTCGTTTTCTTTTGTGTTCACATTGTAAATCCTCTATAAAAGGGCTGTAAAGACTCAATGTATAATAAACTCTTAGGAGATTCTTCTCCATAATTCTAAGTCATTTCTCATTTTCTCATACTTCTCTTTGAGTTTTCAGATTCAATTCTTCACATTTCTCCTCTATAATCTCAATATTCTTTCACTAGCATTACGTGGGCAATGGATTCATGTCATTATGAGCTATGAATCAAAAGTTATGGATTATTTAGTGCAGATATGTCAAGTTGATTGGGCAGTTCAACTTATCATTCTAAGCTGATCATTGGTGCTCACTGAATAAAGGCTTATAAGTGAAGCATAATGCATTACATCACCCTGTTAGGGATATATTGGATTACTTGGAGGCATTTTCGTATGTATTTGTGTTTTCAATTTTGTCATAGTATAGAAAATTGAGCTAGCATAACGTGAGCGTTGGACTCACGTCATTCTGACCTCTAAATCAAAAGTTACAGACGATTTATTGTGGACATGTCAAGTTGATTGGGCAGTTCAACTGATCATTCTAAGCTGATCATTGGTGCTCATTGGGTAAAGGCTTATAAGTGAAGCATGATGCATAGCATCATGCAGTTTGGGATAGAGGGGATTACTTGGAGGATTTGTCGTATCTATTTGAGTCTGAAATTTTGTCACAATATAGAAAATTGTGGTAGCATAACGTGGGCATTGAATTCATGTCATTCTGAGCTCTAAATCAAAAGTGACAGAGGATTTAGTGCGGACAAGTCAAGTTGAGTAGCCATTTCAACTAATCATTCTAAGCTGATCATTGGTGTTCATTGAGTAAAGGCTTATAAGTGAAGCATAATGCAAGGCATCACGCTGTTTTAGATAAATTGGATTACTTGGATGCTTTGTCATATCTATTTGAGTCTGAAACTTTGTCATAGTATGGAAAACTGAGCTAGCATAACGTGGGTGTTGGAATCATGTGATTCTGACCTCTAAATCAAAAGTTACGGATGATTTAGTGCGGACATGTCACGTTGATTTGTCAGTTCAAATGATCATTGTAAGCTGATAATTGGTGCTCACTGAGTAAAGGATTTTAAGTGAAGCATGATGCATAGTATCACGTAGTTTGGGATAGATTGGATTATTTGAGCGGTTTTTCGTATCTATTTGAGTCTAAATTTTTGTAACAATATAGAAAATTGAGCTAGCATAACGTGGGCATTGGATTCATGTCATTATGGGCTCTAAATCAATAGTTATGGACGATTTAGTGCAGACATAACAAGTTGATTGGTCAGTTCAAATGATCATTCTAAGCTGTCATTCGTACTCATTGGGTAAAGGCTAATAAGTGAAGCATGATGCATAGCATAACGCAGTTTGGGATAGAGTGGGTTACTTGGAGGCTTTGTCGTATCTATTTGAGTCTAAAATTTTGTCACAATATAGAAAATTGAGTTAGCATAACTTGGGCATTGAATTCATGTCATTCTGAGCTCTAAATCAAAAGTTACAGACGATTTAGTGCGCACAAGTCAAGTTGATTGGCCAGTTCAACTAATCATTGTTAGCTGATCGTTGGTGCTCATTGAGTAAAGGCTTATAAGGGAAGCATAATGCAAGCCATCACGCTGTTTTGGATAGATTGGATTACTTGGATGCTTTGTCGTATCTACTTGAGTCTAATACTTTGTCATAGTATAGAAAACTAAGCTAGCGTAACGTGGGCGTTGGATTCATGTCATTCTGAGCCCTAAATCTAAAGTTACGGACGATTTAGTGCGGACATGTCAAGTAGATTAGTCAGTTCAAATGATCATTCTAAGCTGATCATTGGTGCTCATTGAGTAAAGGCATATAAGTGAAGCATGATACATAGTATCACGTAGTTTGGGATATATTGGATTACTTGAGGGCTTTGTCGTATCTATTTGAGTCTGAATTTTTGTCACAGTATAGAAAATTGAGCTAACATAACGGGGGCATTGGATTCATGTCATTATGAGCTCTAAATCAACAGATACGGACGATTTAGTGCAGACATAACAAGTTGATTGGTCAGTTCAAATGATCATTCTAAGCTGATCACTAGTGCTCATTGAGTAAAAGCTTATAAGTGAAGCATAATGCATGGCATCAAGCACTATGGGATATATTGGATTACTTGAAGGTTTTGTCGTATCTATTTGAGTCTGAAATTTTATAACAATATAGAAAATTGAGCTGGCATAAAGTGGGCATTGAATTTATGTCATGATGAGCTTTAAATCAAAAGTTACGGATGATATAGTGCATGCATGTCAAGTTGATTGGCCAGTTCAACTAATCATTCTAAGCTGCTCATTGGTGCTCGTTGTGTAAAGGCTTATACATAACATCACGCAGTTTGGGATAGGATTGGATTACTTAGAGGCTTTGTCGTATCTATTTGAGCTTGAAATTTTGTCACAATATAGAAAATTGAGCTGGCATAACGTGGGCATTGGATTTATGTCATGATGAGCTTTAAATCAAAAGTTACAGACGATATAGTGCATACATGTCAAGATGATTTGCCAGTTCAACTGATCATTCTAAGCTGATCATTGGTGTTCATTGAGTAAAGGCTTATAAGTGAAGCATAATGCATGGCATCACGCCGTTTGGGATATATTGAATTTTTTGGAGGCTTTGTCGTAATATTTGAGTCTGAAATTTTGTCGTAGTATACGAAATTGAGCTAGTGTAATGTGGGTGTTGGATTCATGTCATTCTGAGCTCTAAATCAATAGTTACGGACGATATAGTGCGGACATGTCAAGTTGATTGGTCAGTTCAAATGATCATTCTAATCTGATCATTGGGGTTCATTGGGTAAAAGCTTATAAATGAAGTATGATGCATAGCATCACGCAGTTTGGGATAGATTGGACTACTTGGAGGCTTTGTCATATCTCTTTGAGTCTGAAGTTTTGTCACAATATAGAAAAAGTTGAGCTAGCATAATGCGGGCATTGGATTCATGTCATTCCGAGCTCCAAATTTAAAGTTAGGAACGATTTAGTGCGGAAATGTCAAGTATAATGCATGGCATGACGCTGTTTGGGATAGATTGGATTACTTGGAGTTTTTTTCGTATATATTTGAGTCTGAAATTTTGTCACAATATAGAAAACTGAGCTAGCATAACGTGGGAGTTGGATTCATGTCATTCGGAACTCTAAATCAAAAGTTACGGATGATTTAGTGCAGACATGTCAAGTTTAGTGGGCAGTTCAACTGATCATTCTAAGCTGATCATTGGTGTTCATTGAGTAAAGGCTTATAAGTGAAGCATAATGCATGACATCACCCAATTTGGGATAGATTGGATTACTTGGAGGTTTGTCGAATCTATTTGAGTTTGAAAATTTGACAGTGTATAGAAAATTGAGCTAGCATTACGTGGGCAATGGATTCATGTCATTATGAGCTATGAATCAAAAGTTATGGATTATTTAGTGCAGATATGTCAAGTTGATTGGGCAGTTCAACTTATCATTCTAAGCTGATCATTGGTGCTCACTGAATAAAGGCTTATAAGTGAAGCATAATGCATTACATCACCCTGTTAGGGATATATTGGATTACTTGGAGGCTTTTTCGTATGTATTTGAGTTTTCAATTTTGTCATAGTATAGCAAATTGAGCTAGCATAACGTGAGCGTTGGACTCACGTCATTCTGAGCTCTAAATCAAAAGATACAGACGATTTATTGTGGACATGTCAAGTTGATTGGGCAGTTCAACTGATCATTCTAAGCTGATCATTGGTGCTCATTGGGTAAAGGCTTATAAGTGAAGCGTGATGCATAGCATCATGCCGTTTGGGATAGAGGGGATTACTTGGAGGATTTGTCGTATCTATTTGAGTCTGAAATTTTGTCACAATATAGAAAATTGTGGTAGCATAACGTGGGCATTGAATTCATGTCATTCTGAGCTCTAAATCAAAAGTGACAGAGGATTTAGTGCGGACAAGTCAAGTTGAGTGGCCATTTCAGCTAATCATTCTAAGCTGATCATGGATGCTCATTGAGTAATGGTTTATGAGTGAAGCATAATGCAAGGCATCACGCTGTTTTAGATAGATTGGATTATTAGGATGCTTTGTCGTGTCTATTTGAGTCTGAAACTTTGTCATAGTATAGAAAACTAAGCTAGCATAACGTGGGTGTTGCATTCATGTCATTCTGACCTTTAAATCAAAAGTTACGGACAATTTAGTGCGGGCATGTCAAGTTGATTAGTCAGTTCAAATGATCATTCTAAGCTGATAAATGGTGCTCACTGAGTAAAGGATTATAAGTGAAGCATGATGCATAGTATCACGTAGTTTGGGATAGATTGGATTATCTGAGCGGTTTGTCGTATCTATTTGAGTCTGAATTTTTGTAACAATATAAAAAATTGAGCTAGCATAACGTGGGCATTGGTTTCATGTCATTATGAGCTCTAAATCAATAGTTACGGATGATTTAGTGCAGACATAGCAAGTTGATTGGTCAGTTCAAATGATCATTCTAAGCTGTCATTCGTGCTCATTGGGTAAAGGCTTATAAGTGAAGCATTATGCATAGCATAACGCAGTTTGGGATAGAGTGGATTACTTGGAGGCTTTGTCGTATCTATTTGAGTCTAAAATTTTGTCACAAAATAGAAAATTAAGGTAGCATAACTTGGGCATTGAATTCATGTCATTTTGAATTCTAAATCAAAAGTTACGGACGATTTAGTGCGGACAATTCAAGTTGATTGGCCAGTTCAACTAATCATTGTTAGCTGATCATTGGTGCTCATTGAGTAAAGGCTTATAAGGGAAGAATAATGCAAGCCATCACGCTGTTTTGGATAGATTGGATTACTTGGATGCGTTTTCATATCTATTTGAGTCTAAAACTTTGTCATAGTATAGAAAACTAAGCTAGCATAATGTGGGCGTTGGATTCATGTCATTCTGAGCTCTAAATCAAAAGTTACGGACGATTTAGTGCGGACTTGTCAAGTTGATTAGTCAGTTCAAATGATCATTCTAAGCTGATCATTGGTGCTCATTGAGTAAAGGCATATAAGGGAAGCATGATGCATAGTATCACGTAGTTTGGGATAGATTGGATTACTTGAGGGGTTTGTCGTATCTATTTAAGTCTGAATTTTTGTCACAATATAGAAAATTGAGCTAACATAACGTGGGCATTGGATTCATGTCATTATGAGCTCTAAATCAACAGTTACGGATGATTTAGTGCAGACATAACAAGTTGATTGGTCAGTTCAAATGATCATTCAAAGCTGATCATTGGTGCTCATTGAGTAAAAGCTTATAAGTGAAGCATAATGCATGGCATCAAGCACTTTGGGATAGATTTGATTACTTGAAGGTTTTGTCGTATCTATTTGAGTCTGAAATTTTGTCACAATATAGAAAATTGAGCTGGCATAACGTGGGCATTGGATTCATGTCATGACGATATAGTGCGGACATGTCAAGTTGATTGGTCAGTTCAAATGATCACTATAATCTGATCATTGGTGCTCATTGAGTAAAGGCATATAAGGGAAGCATGATGCATAGTATCACGTAGTTTGGGATAGATTGGATTACTTGAGGGGTTTGTCGTATCTATTTAAGTCTGAATTTTGGTCACAATATAGAAAAACTTGAGCTAGCATAATGCGGGCATTGGATTCATGTCATTCTAAGCTCTAAATTAAAAGTTACGATTTAGTTCGGAAATGTCAAGTATAATGCATGGCATGACGCTGTTTGGGATAGATTGGATTACTTGGAGGTTTTGTCGTGTATATTTGAGTCTGAAATTTTGTCACAATATAGAAAACTGATCTAGAATAATGTGGGAGTTGGATTCATGTCATTCAGAACTCTAAATCAAAAGTTACATACGATTTAGTGCAGACATGTCAAGTTTAGTGGGCAGTTCAACTGATCATTCTAAGCTGATCATTGGTGCTCATTGAGTAAAGGCTTATAAGTGAAGCATAATGCATGACATCACGCAGTTTGGGATGGATTGGATTATATGGAGGCTTTCTTGTATCTATTTGAGTCTGAAATTTTGTTATAGTATAGAAAATTGAGCTAGCATAACATGGGCATTGGATTCATGTCATACTCAGCCCTAAATCAAAAGTTATGGACGATTTAGTGCGGACATGTCAAGTTGATTAGTCAGTTCAAATGATAATTCTAAGCTGATCATTGGTGTTCATTGAGTAAATGCTTATAAGTGAAGCATAATGCATGACATAATGCAATTTGGGATAGATTGGATTACTTGGAGGCTTTGTCGAATCTATTTGAGTTTGAAAATTTGACAGTACATAGAAAATTGAGCTAGCATTACGTGGGCAATGGATTCATGTCATTATGAGCTATGAATCAAAAGTTATGGATTATTTAGTGTGAACATGTCAAGTTTATTGGGCAGTTTTAACTTATCATTCTTAGCTGATCATTGGTGCTCACTGAATAAAGGCTTATAAGTGAAGCATAATGCATGACATCACGCTGTATGGGACATATTGGATTACTTGGAGGCTTTTTCGTATCTATTTGAGTTTTCAATTTTGGTCATAGTATAGAAAATTGAGCTAGCATAACGTGAGCGTTGGACTCACGTCATGCTGAGCTCTAAATCAAAAGTTACGGATGATTAATTGTGGACATCTCAAGTGGATTGAACAGTTCAACTGATCATTCTAAGCTGATCATTCGTGCTCATTGAATAAAAGGTTATAAGTGAAGCATAATGCATGTCACCACGCAGTTTGGGATACATTGGATTACTTGGAGACTTTATCGTTTCTATTAGAGTCTGAATTTTTGTCATAGTATGGAAAATTGATCTAGCATAACGTGGGCTTTGGATTCATGTCATTCTGAGATCTAAATTAAAAGTTACGGATGATTTAGTGCGGACATGTCAAGTTGATTGGTCAGTTCAAATGTTCATTCTAAGCTGATCATTGGTGCTCATTGAGTAAACGCTTATAAGTGAAACATAATGCATGACATCACGCAGTTTCGGATAGATTGGATTATTTGAAGGCTTTGTCGAATCTATTTAAGTCTGAAAATTTGTCATTGTATAGAAAATTGAGCTAGCATTACGTATCGGCATTGGATTCATGTTATTTTGAGCTCTAAATTAAAAGTTACTGACTATTTATTGCCGACATGTCAAGTTGATTGGTCAGTTCAAATGATCATTATAATCTGATCATTTGTGCTCATTAAGTAAAGGCTTATAAGTGAAGCATAATGCATGGCATCACGCAGTTTGAGATAGATTAGATTACTTAGAGGCGTTGTCAAATCTATTTGAGTATGTAATTTTGCTATTGTATAGAAAATTGAGCTAGCATTACATGGGCATTGGATTCATGTCATTCTGAGCTTTAAATCAAAAGTTACGGACGATTTAGTATGGACATGTCAAGTTGATTGGTCAGTTCAAATGATGATTCTAAACTGATCATTGGTGCTAATTGAGTAAAGGCTTATAAGTGAAGCAGAATGCATGGCATCACGCAGTTAGGGATAGATTGGATTACTTGGGATTACTTGGAGGTTTTGTCGTATATATTTGAGTCTGAAATTTTGTCACAATATAGAAAATTGAGCTAGCATAATGTGGGCATTGGATTCTTGCCATTATGAGCTCTAAATCAAAAGTCACAGACGATTTAGTGCAGAAATGTCAAGTTGATTGGACAGCTCAACTGATCATTTTAAGCTGATGATTGGGTCTCATTGAGTAAAGGCTTATAAGTGAAGCATAATGCATGGCATCACGCAGTTTGAGATAGATTGGATTACTTAGAAGCTTTGTCAAATCTATTTGAGTATGAAATTTTGCCACTGTATAGAAAATTGAGCTAGCATTATATGGGCATTGGATTCATGTCACTTTAAGCTCTAAATCAAAAGTTACAGACGATTTAGTACAGACATGTCAAGTTGATTGGTCAGTTCAAATGATCATTCTAAGCTGATCATTGGTGCTAATTGAGTAAAGGCTATAAGTGAAGCATAATGCATGGCATCACGCAGTTTGGGATAGGTTGGTTTACTTGGAGGTTTTGTATTATATATTTGAGTCTGAAATTTTGTCACAATATAGAAAATTGAGCTAGCATAACATGGGCATTGGATTCTTGCCGTTCTGAGCTCTAATCAAAAGTTACAGACGATTTAGCTAGTGCGGAACTGTCAAATTGATTGGACAGCTCAACTGATCATTCTAAGCTGATGATTGGTGCTCATTGAGTAAAGACTTATAAGTGAAGCATAATGCATGGCATCACGCAGTTTCGGAAAGGTTGGATTACTTGGAGGGTTTTTCGTATCTATTTGAGTTGGAAATTTTGTCATAGATTAGAAAATTGAGCTAGCATAACGTGGGCGTTGGATTCATGTCATTCTGAGCTCAAAATCAAAAGTTATGAACGATTTAGTGTAGACATGTCAAGTTGATTGGGCAGTTCAACTGATCATTTTAAACTGATCATTCGTGCTCATTCAATAAAGGCTTATACGTGAAGCATAATGCATGACATTATGCATTTTGGGATAGATTGGATTACTTCAAAAATTTGTCGTATGTATCTGAGTCTGAAAATTTTGTCACAATATAGAAAATTGAGCTAGCATTACGTGGGCATTAGATTCATGTCATTCTGACCTCTAAATCAAAAGTTAAGGACGATTTAGTGCGCACATGTCAAGTTGATTGGTCAGTTCAAATGATCACTCTAAGCTTATCATTGGTGCTCATTGAGTAAAGGCTTATAAGTGAAGCATGATGCATGGCGTCATGCAGTTTGGGATAGATTGGATTACATGCAGGATTTGTCGTATCTATTTGAGTCTGAAATTTTGTCACAATATAGAAAATTGAGCTAGCATAACGTGGGCATTGGATTCATGTCATTCTGAGCCCTAAATCAAAAGTTACGGAAGATTTAGTGAAGACATGTCAAGTTGATTGGTCAGTTCAAATGATCATTCTGTGGTGATCATTGGTGCTCATTGAGTAAGGGCTTATAAGTGAAGCATAATGCATGACATCACGCAGTTTGGGATAAATTGGATTACTTGCAGGCTTTGTCGAATCTACTTGTGTTTGAAATTTTGTTATTGTTACAGAAAATTGATATAGCATAACGTGGGCGTTGGACTCATGTCATTCTGAGCTCTAAATCAAAATTTATGGACGATTTAGTGCGGACATGTCAAGTTGATTGGGCAGTTCAACTGATCATTCTAAGCTGATCATTGGTGCTTATTGAATAAAGGCTTATAAGTGAAGCATAATGAATGTCAACACACTTTGGGATAAATTGGATAACTTGTAGGCTTTGTTGTATATATTTGAGTCTGAAGTTTTGTCATAGTATAGAAAATTGCGCTAGCATAATGTGGGTGATGAATTCATGTCATTCTGAGCTCTAAATCAAAAGTTATGGATGATTTAGTTTCGGACATGCCAAGTTGATTGGTCAGTTCAAATGATCATTCTAAGCTGATCATTGGTGCTCATTGAGTAAACACTTATAAGAGAAGCATAACGCATGACATCACACAGTTTTGGATAGATTTGGATTACTTCGAGGCATTGTCAAATCTACTTGAGCCCGAAAATTTGTCATTGTATAGAAAATTGAGCTAGCATTACGTCGGCATTGGATTCATATTATTTTGAGCTCTAAATTAAAAGTTATAGACGATTAGTGCGGACATGTCAAGTTGATTAGTCAGTTTAAATGATCATTCTAATCTGATCATTGGTGCTCATTAAGTAAAGGCTTATAAGTGAAGCATAATGCATAGCATGACGCATTTTGGGATAGATTGGATTACTTAAAGCTTTTGTCGTATATATTTGAGTCTGAAATTTTGTCACAATATAGAAAATTGAGCTAGCATAACATTGGCGTTGGATTCATGCCATTCTGAGCTCTAAATCAAAAGTTACAGATGATTTAGTGCGGAAATGTCAAGTTGATTGGGCAGCTCAACTGATCATTCTAAGCCGATGATTAGTGCTCATTGAGTAAAGGCTTATATGTGAAGCATAATGCATGGTATCACACAGTTTGGGATAGATTGGATTACTTGGAGGCTTTGTCATATCTATTTGAGTTGGAAATTTTGTCATAGTATAGATAATTGAGCTAGCATAACATGGGCGTTGGATTCATGTCATTCTGAGCTCAAAATCAAAAGTTACGGACAAATTAGTGTAGGCATGTTAAGATGATTGAGCAGTTCAACTGATCATTCTAAGCTGATCATTGGTGTTCATTCAATAAAGGCTTATAAGTGAAGCATAATGAATGACATCACGCAGTTTGATATAGATTGGATTACTTGGAAAATTTGTCGTATCTATCTGAGTCTGAAAATTTGTCATTGTATAGAAAATTGAGCTAGCATCACATGGGCATTACATTCATGTAATTCTATAAATCAAAAGTTAAGGACGATTTAGTGCGGACATGTTAAGTTGATTGGTGAGTTCAAATGATCATTCTATGCTGATCATTGGTGCTCACTATGTAAAGGCTTATAAGTGAAGCATAATGCATGGCATCACGCAGTTTGGGATTCAATGGATTACTTAGAGGTTTTTATTGTATATATTTGAGTCTAAAGTTTTGTCACAATATAGAAAATTGAGCTAGCAAAACATGGACATTGGATTCATGTCATTCAGAGCTCTAAATCAAAAGATACGGACGATTTAAATAATCACTCTAAGCTGATCATTGGTGCTCATTGCGTAAAGGCTTATAAGTGAAGCATGATGCATGGCGTCACGCAGTTATTGATAGATTGGATTACTTGGAGGCTTTTTCGTATCTATTTGAGTTTGAAATTTTTTCATAATATAGAAAATTGAGCTAGCATAATGTGGGCATTGGATTCATGTCATTCGGAACTCAAAATCAAAAGTTACGGACGATTTAGTGCGGACATATCAAGTTGATTGGGCAGTTAAACTGGTCTAAGGTGATCATTGGTGCTCATTGAGTAAAGGCCTATACGTGAAGCATAGTGCATGGCATCACACAGTTTGGGATAGATTGGATTACTTGGAGGCTTTGTTGTATCTATCTGAGTCTGAAATTTTGTCACAATATAGAATATAGAGCTAGCATAACGTGGACATTGGATACATGTCATTCGGAACTCTAAATCAAAAGTTACGGACGATTTAGTGCGGAAAACTCAAGTTGATTGGGCAGCTCAACTGATCATTATAAGCTGATGACTGGTGCTCATTGCGTAAAGGCTTATAAGTGAAGCATAATGCATGATATCACGCAGTTTGGGATATATTGGATTACTTGGAGGCTTTGTCGTATATATTTTAGTCCGAAATTTTGTCACAATATAAGAAATTGAGCAAGCATAACATGGGTATTGGATTCATGTCATTTGAGCTTTAAACCAAAAGATACGAACGATTTAGTGGGCAAATGTCAAGTTGATTGGTCAATTCAAATGATCATTTTAAGATGATCATTGGTGCTCATTGAGTAAAGGCTTATAAGTGAAGCGTGACACATGGTATCACGCAGTTTGGGATAGATTGGATTACTTGGAGGCTTTGTCATATTTATTTGTGTCTTAAAATTTGCAAAAATATAGAAAATTGAGCTAGCATAACGTGTGCATTGGATTCATGTCATTTGGAACTCGGAATCAAAAGTTATAGATGATGTAGTGCAGACATGTGAAGCTGATTGGGCAGCTCAACTGATCATTCGAAGCTGATCATTGGTGCTCATTGAGTAAAGGCTTATAAGTGAAGCGTAATGCCTGACATCACGTAGTTTGGGATAGATTGTATTACTTGGAGGCTTTGTCGTGTCTATTTGAGTCTGAAATTTTTCATAGTATAGAAAATTGAGATAGCATATTCTGGGCTTTGGATTAATGTCATTTTGAGCTCTAAATCAAAAGTTACGGATGATTTAGTACGGACATATCAAGTTGATTGGGCAGTTCAACTTATCATTCTAAGCTGATCATTGGTGCTCATTCAATAAATGCTTATATGTGAAGCATAATGCATGACATAACGCTGTTTGGGATAGATTGGATTACTTGGAAGCTTTGTCGTTTCTAAGTGAGAGTGAAAATTTGACAATGTATGGAAAATTGAGCTAACATTGTGTGGGCATTGGATTCATGTAATTCTTACCTACAAATCAAAAGTTACGATCGATTTAGTGCGGACATTGCAAGTTGATTGGGCAGTTCAACTAATCATTCTAAGCTGATCATTGCTCCTCATTGAGTAAAGGTTTATAAGTGAAACATAATGCACGACATCATGCAGTTTGGGATAGATTGGATTACTTGGAGGCTTTCTTGTATCTATTTGAGTCTGAATAGTTGTCATAGTACAGAAAATTGAGCTAGCATAACGTGGGCGTTGGATTCATGTCATTCTCAGCTCTAAATCAAAAGTTATTGACGATTTAGTGCAGATAAGTCAAGTTGATTGGTCAGTTCAAGTGATCATTCTAAGCTGATCATTTGTGCTCATTGAGTAAAGGCTTATAAGTAAAGCATAATGCATGGTATCACGCAGTTTGGGATAGATTGGATTACCTGGAGGCTTTGTCGTATCTATTTGAGTTGAAATTTTGTCATAGTATAGAATATTGAGCTAGCATAACATGGGTATTGGATTCATGTCATTCGAAACTCTAAATCAAACGTTTTAGACAATATAGTGCGGAAATGTCAAGTTTATTGGGCAGCTCAACTGATCATTCAAAGCTGATGATTGGTGCTCATTGAGTAAAGGCTTATAAGCGAAGCATAATGCATGACATCACGCTGTTTGGGATAGATTGGATTACTTGGAGGCTTTGTTATATATATTTTAGTCTAAAATTTTGTCACAATATAGAAAATTGAGCTAGCATAACGTGGGCATTGGATACATGTCATTCTGAGCTTTAAACCAAAAGTTATGGACGATTTAGTGAGGACATGACATGTTGATTGGTCAGTTCAAATGATCATTCTAAGCTGATCATTGGTGCTTATTCAGTAAACACTTATAAGTGAAGCGTGATGCATGGCATCACGCAGTTTGGGATAGATTGGATTACTTGGAGGCTTTGTCGTATCTATTTGAGTCGAAATTTTGTCACAGTATATATTGAGCTAGCATAACGTGGGCATTGGATTCATGTCATTCAGAACTCTAAATCAAAAGTTGGAGATGATTTAGTGCAGACATGTCAAGTTGATTGGGCAGCTCAACTGATTATTCTAAACTAATCATTGGTGTTGATTGAGTAAAGGCTTAAAAGTGAAGCATAATGCATGATATCACGCAGTTTGGGATATATTGGATTACTTGGAGGCTTTGTCGTATATATTTTAGTCCAAAATTTTGTCACAATATGATGCGAACCTCCCAAGGAATGCACTTCTGGATGCGGTTGAGATAGGCTTTGCAACAGAATGAATCGAAATTCAATCTGTTCAAAGGTTGTGGATTGAAGGGTCACACAGTAGCTGCGGAAAGACTACTGATTTACCTAAGATAGTAGCTTAGATATTACACACTAAGGCTACTAAATGTTGACTGAAGGATATTACGCACCAACAATCAGATTAAGAAGAGAATCACTCTCAATCTTAAGAAAAGAAGCTGTTTTTATTTGAAAAGTTGAATTATCAAGTTTACAACTGAAAGCCTCCCTATTTATACTATAAGAGGAACGTAATATGAGGAGCCTACAACATTAAATTGGTTACAATTACAAGGGAAGACTTGACCAAAGACCTTGACCAAAGACCTTGACTTCATTAACTCTTATTTTGACTATGTAGATACTTTACCGTAATGTTGTTGATTGCTCTACAATCAACACACATGCGCCAGCTGCCATCTTTCTTTGGCACAAGTAGAACTGGCACAGCACAAGGACTCATGCTATCCCTGATGTAGCCCTTCTCCATTAGCTCATTAACTTGCCTTTGCAGCTCCTTAGTCTCAACGGGGTTGGTTCTATAAGCTGGTCTATTTGGTAGTGAGGCTCCAGGTACAAAATCAATCTAATGTTCAATGCCTCTGATGGGTGGTAGCCCCTTTGGATTGTCT
>JAEVFF010000868.1:324821-351160 GCA_018901945.1 Pugionium dolabratum
GTGGGTACCATCAAATACGCATGAAGGAAGGGTATGAATGGAAAACTGCATTTAAAACTAAGCATGGATTATATGAATGGTTAGTCATGCCATTTGGGTTAACAAATGCACCTAGAACTTTCATGAGGTTGATGAATCATGTTCTTAGAGCATTCATAGGAGTCTTTGTTGTAGTATACTTTGATGACATCTTAATCTACAGCAAGAATCTAGAAGAGCATGCTAGTCATTTGACATCGGTTCTAAGTGTTCTTAGAAAAGAAAAACTATATGCCAATCTTAAGAAATGCACTTTTTGTACAGATAAAATTGTGTTTCTAGGCTTTGTTATAAGTGCAGATGGTATTAAGGTTGATGAGGAGAAGGTCAAAGCTATTAAGGAATGGCCAAGTCCAAAAACAGTAGGAGAAGTGAGAAGTTTCCATGGGCTGGCTGGCTTCTATAGACGCTTTGTCAAGGATTTTAGCACTATTGCTGCCCCACTTACTGAAGTAATCAAGAAAGACGTAGGATTCAAATGGGGACAAGATCAAGAAAGCTCATTCCAAGCTTTGAAAGAAAAGCTTACACATGCACCTCTTCTATCTTTACCTGATTTTCTTAAAACCTTTGAGATAGAATGTGATGCTTCTGGTATAGGTATTGGAGCTGTTTTGATGCAGAATAAGAAACCTATAGCCTATTTCAGTGAGAAGCTTGGAGGAGCCACCCTAAACTATCCAACCTATGACAAGGAATTGTATGCCTTGGTCCGTGCTTTGCAAACTTGGCAACACTACTTGTGGCCTAAGGAGTTCGTGATTCACACTGATCATGAGTCACTTAAGCACTTAAAGGGCCAACAGAAGCTGAACAAAAGGCATGCACGATGGGTTGAGTTCATAGAAACATTTCCGTATGTCATTAAATACAAACAAGGTAAAGAGAATGTTGTGGCAGATGCATTGTCACGGAGGTATGCCTTAATCTCTACTCTTGATGCTAAGTTGTTAGGTTTTGAACAGCTTAAAGAGCTATATGAAACTGATCCTGAATATAAAGATGTATACATTGCTAGCGAAAAGTTTGCTTCAGGAAAATACTATCGGCATGAAGGATTCCTATTTTATGATAATAGATTATGTGTGCCTAACTGTTCCATTCGAGACTTGCTAGTTAGGGAAGCTCATGGACGAGGACTGATGGGGCATTTTGGAGTTGCCAAAACCCTTAAAGTAATGCAAGATCATTTCCATTGGCCACACATGAAGAGAGACGTAGAAAGAATCTGTGCAAGGTGTGCCACAGGCAAACAGGCTAAGTCTAAGGTTCAACCCCACGATTTGTACACTCCTTTACCCATTCCTACTCATCCATGGATTAACATATCAATGGACTTTGTGGTTGGTTTGCCTAGAACTAAGACAGGAAAGGATTCTATCTTTGTTGTGGTTGATAGATTCTCTAAGATGGCTCATTTTATAGCATGTCACAAGGCTGATGATGCATTGCATATAGCCAATTTGTTCTTAAAAGAGGTAGTTCGCTTGCATGGAATGCCTAGGACCATAGTTTCTGATAGAGACACTAAGTTCTTGAGTTACTTTTGGAAAACTCTTTGTTCTAAGTTAGGAACTAAGTTGGTATTCTCTACAACATGTCACCCACAAACGGATGGTCAAACTGAAGTAGTTAATAGAACCTTGTCTACTTTACTGCATGCATTAATCAAACGAAATCTTAGAACATGGGAAGAATGTTTACCACATGCTGAATTTGCATATAACCATTCTGTACATTCTGCTTCTAAGTATTCTCCTTTTCAAATTGTGTATGGTTTCAATCCTTTATCTCCTTTGGATCTAACCCCTTTGCCTTTAAGTGAAAGAGCTAGTATTGATGGAAAAGAAAAGCTGAGATTGTTAAACAGATCCATGAGAATGCAAGGAAGAATATTGAGGCCAGAACCCAACAATATGCAAGAAAGGCCAACAAAGGAAGACGTGAAATGGTATTTGAGGTGGGAGACCTCGTGTGGATTCACTTGAGGAAAGAAAGATTTCCAGCTGAAAGGAAATCCAAACTTATGCCCAGAATAGATGGACCTTTCAAGATAGTTCAGAAGATCAACAACAACGCCTACCAAATTGATCTACAAGGTAAGTATAATGTGAGTTCAAACTTCAATGTTTCTGATCTTGTGCCTTTCATTGCAGATGAACCAGATTTGAGGTCAAATCCTTTTCAAGAGGAGGGGGATGATACGAGCATGGAAAGCACACAAAAGGAGAAGCTCATGGCTAGAAATGAGCCAGTGGAACATGAAGAAGCTCTTGCACTACCAGCTGGACCATTAACCCGAGCCAAGGCCAAGAAACTCAAAGAGGCAATCAGCTGCATGCTCAACAAGGAGAATGCACAACAAATTCACTTGAGTTTGATTGGAGAAGTGCCTAAAAGCACTCTGATTTTAGTACAAGCTCAAGACAACATACAAATGGGTATGTGATCCATTTGTACTCTTTTTCCCTTATCCAAATTTTCTCCCATTGGGTTTTCTTGGTAAGGTTTTTAATGAGGCAAATGAATCACATTACAACCAGCCCAATTTGTGTTTAAAATCAAAAGGAGTTCTATTAAAAATGCTCAAAATTGGCGTCATCAAAGGGGGGGGGGGGAAAGTGTCTACATTCATAGTCAAAATAAGAGTTAATGAAGTCAAGGTCTTTGGTCAAGGTCTTTGGTCAAGTCTTCCCTTGTAATTGTAACCAATTTAATGTTGTAGGCTCCTCATATTACGTCCTCTTATAGTATAAATAGGGGCTTTCATTGTAAACTTGATAATTCAACTTTTCAAATAAAAACAGCTTCTTTTCTTAAGATTGAGAGTGATTCTCTTCTTAATCTGATTGTTGGTGCGTAATATCCTTCAGTCAACATTTAGTAGCCTTAGTGTGTAATATCTAAGCTACTATCTTAGGTAAATCAGTAGTCTTTCCGCAGCTACTGTGTGACCCTTCAATCCACAACCTTTGAACAGATTGAATTTCGATTCATTCTGTTGCAAAGCCTATCTCAACCGCATCCAGAAGTGCATTCCTTGGGAGGTTCGCATCACAATATAAGAAATTGAGCAAGCATAAAGTGGGTATTGGATTCATGTCATTTGAGCTTTAAACCAAAAGATACGAACGATTTAGTGCGTAAATGTCAAGTTGATTGGTCAATTCAAATGATCATTTTAAGATGATCATTGGTGCTCATTGAGTAAAGGCTTATAAGTGAAGCGTGACGCATGGTATCACGCAGTTTAGGATAGATTGGATTACTTGAAGGATTTGTCGTATATATTTTAGTCGGAAATTTTGTCATAGGATAGAAAATTGAGCTAGCATAACGTGGGCATTGGATTCATGTCATTCTGAGCTCAAAAGTAAAAGTTACGGACAATTTAGTGCAGACATATCAAGTTGATTGGGCAGTTCAACTGATTATTCTAAGCTGATCACTGGTGCTCATTGAGTAAAGCCTTATAACTGAAGCATAATGCATGGTATCACGCAGTTTGGGATAGATTGGATTACATGAAAAATTTGTCGTATTTATCTGAGTCTGAAAATTTGTCATTGTATAGAAAATTGAGCTAGCATTACGTGGGCATTAGATTCATGTCATTCTGAGCTCTAAATCAAAAGTTACGGACGATTTAGTGCAGACATGTCAAGTTGATTGGTGAGTTCAAATGATCAGTCTAAGCTGATCATTGGTGCTCATTTAGTAAAGGCTTATAAGTGAAGCATAATTCATGGCATCACACAGTTTGGTATTGAATGGATTACTTGGAGGTTTTGTCGCATATATTTGTGTCTAAAATTTTGTCACAATAGAGAAAATTGAGCTAGCATAACGTGGGAATTGGATTCATGTCATTTGGATCTCTAAATCAAAAGTTACCGACGATTTAGTGCGGACATATCAAGTTGATAAGGCAGTTCAACTGATCATTCTAAGGCGATCACTGGTGCTCATTGAGTAAAGCGTTATAAGTGAAGCATAATGCATGGTATCACGCAGTTTGGGATAGATTGATTACTTGGAGACTTTGTCGTATCTATTTGAGTCTTAAATTTTATCACAATATAGAATATTGAGCTAGCATAACGTGGGCATTCGATTCATGTCATTCGGAACTCTAAATCAAAAGTTACAGACAATATATTGTGGAAATGTCAAGTTGATTGGGCCGCTCAACTGATCATTCTAAGCTGATGATTGGTGCTCATTGAGTAAAGGCTTATAAGTGAAGCATAATGCATGACATCACGTAGTTTGGTATAGATTGGATTACTTGGAGGCTTCGTCGTATCTATTTGAGTTGGAAATTTTGTCATAGTATAGAAAATTGAGCTAGCATAACGTGGGCGTTGGATTCATGTCATTCTGAGCTCAAAATCAAAAGTTACAGACGATTTAGTGCAAATATGTCAAGTTTATTGGGCAGTTCAACTGATCATTCTAAGCTGATCATTGGTGCTCATTGAATAAAGGCTTGTAATTGAAGCATGATGCATGGCATCACGCCGTTTGAGATAGATTGAATTACTTGGAGGCTTCTTCGTATTTATTTGAGTCCTAAATTTATAACAATATAGAAAATTGAGGTAGCATAACAAGGGCATTGGATTCATGTCATTCGGAACTCTAAATCAAAAGTTACAGATGATTTAGTGCAGACATGTCAAGTTGATTGGGCAGCTCAACTGATTATTCTAAGCTAATCATTGGTGCTCATTGAGTAAAAGCTTATAAGTGAAGCATAATGAATGCCATCACGTAGTTTGGGATAAATTGGATAACTTGGAGGCTTTGTCGTATCTATTTGAGTCTGAAATTTTGTCATAGTATAGAAAATTGAGCTAGCATAATGTGGATGTTGGATTCATGTCATTTGAGCTCAAAATCAAAAGTTACGGATGATTTAGTGCGGACATGTAAAGTTGATTCGGCAGTTCAACTGATCATTCTAAGCTGATCCTTGGTGCTCATTTAATAAATGCTTATAAGTGAAGCATAATGAATGACATAACGAAGTTTTTGATAGATTGGATTATTTGGAAGCTTTGTCGTATCTAAATGAGAGTGAAAATTTGTCATTGTATGGAAAATTGAGCTAGCATTACGTGGGCATTGGATTCATGTCATTCTCAGCTCTAAATCAAAAGTTACGAACGATTTAGTGCGGACATGTCAAGTTGATTGGTCAGTACAAATGATCATTCTAAACTTATCACTGGTGCTCATTCAGTAAGGGCTTATAAGTAAAGCATGATGCATGGTATCACGTAGTTTGGGATAGATTGGATTACTTGGAGGCATTGTCGTATCTATTTGAGTCTGAAGTTTTGTCACAATATAGAAAATTGAGCTAGCATAACGGGGGCGTTGGACTCATGTCATTCTGAGCTCTAAATAAAAAGTTACGGACGATTTAGTACGGACATGTCAAGTTGATTGGGCAGTTCAATAGATCATTCTAAGCTGATTATTGGTGCTCATTGAATAAAGGCTTATAAGTGAAGCATAATGCATGACATCATGTAGTTTGGGATAGATTGGATTTTTTGGAGACTTTGTGGTATCAATTTGAGTCTGAAATTTTGCCACAGTATAGAAAATTTAGCTAGCATAACGTGGGCGTTGGATTCATGTCAATCTGAGCTCTAAATCAAACGTTACGGACAATTTAGTCGCAGAAATATCAAGATAATTGATCATTTCAAATGATCATTTTATGCTGATCATTGTTGCTCATTGAGTAAAGGCTTATAAGTGAAGCATAATGCATGGCATCACACAGTTTGGGATAGATTGGATTATGTGGAGGCTTAATCAAATCTATTTCAGTCTGAAATTTTCTCACAATATAGAAAATTGAGCTAGCATAACGTGGGAATTGGATTCATGTCATTTGGATCTCTAAATCAAAATTACGGACAATTTAGTGCAGACATATCAAGTTGATTGGGCAGTTCAACTGATCATTCTAAGGTGATCACTGGTGCTCATTGAGTAAAGCCTTATAACTGAAGCATAATGCATGGTATCACGTAGTTTGGGATAGATTGTATTACTTGGAGGCTTTATCGTATCTATTTGAGTCTTAAATTTTGTCACAATATAGAATATTGAGCTAGCATAACGTGGGCATTCGATTCATGTCATTCGGAACTCTAAATCAAAAGTTACAGACAATATAGGGTGGAAATGTCAAGGTGATTAGGCCGCTCAACTGATCATCTAAGCTGATGATTGGTGCTCATTGAGTAAAGGCTTATAAGTGAAGCATAATGCATGACATCACGCAGTTTGGTATAGATTGGATTACTTGGAGGCTTTCTCGTATCTATTTGAGTTGGAAATTTTGTCATAGTATAGAAAATTGAGCTAGCAAAACGTGGGCGTTGGATTTATGTCATTCTGAGCTCAAAATCAAAAGTTACAGACAATTTAGTGCAAATATGTCAAGTTTATTGGGCAGTTCAACTGATCATTGTAAGCTGATCATTGGTGCTCATTGAATAAAAGCTTGTAATTGAAGCATGATGCATGGCATCACGCCGTTTGAGATAGATTGAATTACTTGTAGGCTTCTTCGTATTTATTAGAGTCCTAAATTTATAACAATATAGAGAATTGAGCTAGCATAACAAGGGCATTGGATTTATGTCATTCGGAACACTAAATCAAAAGTTACAGATGATTTAGTGCAGACATGTCAAGTTGATTGGACAGCTCAACTGATTATTCTAAGCTAATCATTGTTGCCCATTGAGTAAAGGCTTATAAGTGAAGCATAATGCATGCCATCACGTAGTTTGGGATAAATTGGATTACTTGGAGGCTTTGTCGTGTCTATTTGAGTCTGAAATTTTGTCATAGTATAGAAAATTGAGCTAGCATAATGTGGATGTTGGATTCATGTCATTTTGAGCTCTAAATCAAAAGTTACGGATGATTTAGTACGGACATGTCAAGTTAATTCGGCAGTTCAACTGATCATTCTAAGCTGATCCTTGGTGCTCATTCCATAAATGCTTATAAGTGAAGCATAATGAATGACATAACGCAGTTTGTGATAGATTGGATTATTTGGAAGCTTTGTCGTATCTAATTGAGAGTGAAAATTTGTCATTGTATGGAAAATTGAGCTAGCATTACGTGGGAATTGGATTCATGTCATTTGGATCTCTAAATCAAAAGTTACGGACGATTTAGTGCGGACATATCAAGTTGATAAGGCAGTTCAACTGATCATTCGAAGGTGATCACTGGTGCTCATTGAGTAAAGCGTTATAAGTGAAGCATAATGCACGGTATCACGCAGTTTGGGATAGATTGATTACTTGGAGGCTTTGTCGTATCTATTTGAGTCTTAAATTTTGTCACAATATAGAATATTGAGCTAGCACAACGTGGGCATTCGATTCATGTCATTCGGAACTCTAAATCAAAAGTTACAGACAATATAGTGTGGAAATGTCAAGTTGATTGGGCCGCTCAACTGATCATTCTAAGCTGATGATTGGTGCTCATTGAGTAAAGGCTTATAAGTGAAGCATAATGCATGACATCACGCAGTTTGGTATAGATTGGATTACTTGGAGGCTTTGTCGTATCTATTTGAGTTGGAAATTTTGTGATAGTATAGAAAATTGAGCTAGCATAACGTGGGCGTTGGATTCATGTCATTCTGAGCTCAAAATCAAAAGTTACAGACGATTTAGTGCAGATATGTCAAGTTTATTGGGCAGTTCAACTGATCATTCTAAGCTGATCATTGGTGCTCATTGAATAAAGGCTTGTAATTGAAGCATGATGCATGGCATCACGCCGTTTGAGATAGATTGAATTACTTGGAGGCTTCTTCGTATTTATTTGAGTCCTAAATTTATAACAATATAGAAAATTGAGCTAGCATAACAAGGGCATTGGATTCATGTCATTCGGAACTCTAAATCAAAAGTGACAGATGATTTAGTGCAGACATGTCATGTTGATTGGGCAGCTCAACTGATTATTCTAAGCTAATCATTGGTGCTCATTGAGTAAAGGCTTATAAGTGAAGCATAATGCATGCAATCACGTAGTTTGGGATAAATTGGATTACTTGGAGGCTTTCTCGTGTCTATTTGAGTCATAAATTTTGTCATAGTATAGAAAATTGAGCTAGCATAATGTGGATGTTGGATTCATGTCTTTTTAACCTTTAATCAAAAGTTACGGATGATTTAGTGCGGACTATCAAGTTGATTCGGCAGTTCAACTGATCATTCTAAGCTGATCCTTGGTGCTCATTCAATAAATGCTTATAAGTGAAGCATAATGAATGACATAACGCAGTTTGTGATAGATTGGATTATTTGGAAGCTTTGTCGTATCTAATTGAGAGTGAAAATTTGTCATTGTATGGAAAATTGAGCTAGCATTACGTGGGCATTGGATTCATGTCATTCTCAGCTCTAAATCAAAAGTTACGAACGATTTAGTGCGGACATGTCAAGTTGATTGGTCAGTTCAAATGATCATTCTAAACTTATCACTGGTGCTCATTCAGTAAGGGCTTATAAGTGAAGCATGATGCATGGTATCACGCAGTTTGGGATAGATTGGATTACTTGGAGGCTTTGTCGTATCTATTTGAGTCTGAAGTTTTGTCACAATATAGAAAATTGAGCTAGCATAACGGGGGCGTTGGACTCATGTCATTCTGAGCTCTAAATAAAAAGTTACGGACGATTTAGTACGGACATGTCAAGTTGATTGGGCAGTTCAATAGATCATTCTAAGCTGATCATTGGTGCTCATTGAATAAAGGCTTATAAGTGAAGCATAATGCATGACATCACGTAGTTTGGGATAGATTGGATTTTTTGGAGACTTTGTGGTATCTATTTGAGTCTGAAATTTTGCCACAGTATAGAAAATTTAGCTAGCATAACGTGGGCGTTGGATTCATGTCAATCTGAGCTCTAAATCAAAAGTTACGGACAATTTAGTTGCGGAAATATCAAGATAATTGATCATTTCAAATGATCATTTTATGCTGATCATTGTTGCTCATTGAGTAAAGGCTTATAAGTGAAGCATAATGCATGGCATCACACAGTTTGGGATAGATTGGATTATGTTGAGGCTTAATCAAATCTATTTCAGTCTGAAATTTTCTCACAATATAGAAAATTGAGCTAGCATAACGTGGGAATTGGATTCATGTCATTTGGATCTCTAAATCAAAAGTTACGGACAATTTAGTGCAGACATATCAAGTTGATTGGGCAGTTCAACTGATCATTCTAAGGTGATCACTGGTGCTCATTGAGTAAAGCGTTATAAGTGAAGCATAATGCATGGTATCACGTAGTTTGGGATAGATTGTATTACTTGGAGGCTTTGTCGTATCTATTTGAGTCTTAAATTTTGTCACAATATAGAATATTGAGCTAGCATAACGTGGGCATTCGATTCATGTCATTCGGAACTCTAAATCAAAAGTTACAGACAATATAGTGTGGAAATGTCAAGTTGATTGGGCCGCTCAACTGATCATTCTAAGCTGATGATTGGTGCTCATTGAGTAAAGGCTTATAAGTGAAGCATAATGCATGACATCACGCAGTTTGGTATAGATTGGATTACTTGGAGGCTTTTTCGTATCTATTTGAGTTGGAAATTTTGTCATAGTATAGAAAATTGAGCTAGCTAACGTGGGCGTTGGATTTATGTCATTCTGAGCTCAAAATCAAAAGTTACAGACAATTTAGTGCAAATATGTCAAGTTTATTGGGCAGTTCAACTGATCATTGTAAGCTGATCATTGGTGCTCATTGAATAAAAGCTTGTAATTGAAGCATGATGCATGGCATCACGCCGTTTGAGATAGATTGAATTACTTGTAGGCTTCTTCGTATTTATTAGAGTCCTAAATTTATAACAATATAGAGAATTGAGCTAGCATAACAAGGGCATTGGATTTATGTCATTCGGAACACTAAATCAAAAGTTACAGATGATTTAGTGCAGACATGTCAAGTTGATTGGACAGCTCAACTGATTATTCTAAGCTAATCATTGTTGCCCATTGAGTAAAGGCTTATAAGTGAAGCATAATGCATGCCATCACGTAGTTTGGGATAAATTGGATTACTTGAAGGCTTTGTCGTGTCTATTTGAGTCTGAAATTTTGTCATAGTATAGAAAATTGAGCTAGCATAATGTGGATGTTGGATTCATGTCATTTTGAGCTCTAAATCAAAAGTTACGGATGATTTAGTACGGACATGTCAAGTTAATTCGGCAGTTCAACTGATCATTCTAAGCTGATCCTTGGTGCTCATTCCATAAATGCTTATAAGTGAAGCATAATGAATGACATAACGCAGTTTGTGATAGATTGGATTATTTGGAAGCTTTGTCGTATCTAATTGAGAGTGAAAATTTGTCATTGTATGGAAAATTGAGCTAGCATTACGTGGGAATTGGATTCATGTCATTTGGATCTCTAAATCAAAAGTTACGGACGATTTAGTGCGGACATATCAAGTTGATAAGGCAGTTCAACTGATCATTCGAAGGTGATCACTGGTGCTCATTGAGTAAAGCGTTATAAGTGAAGCATAATGCATGGTATCACGCAGTTTGGGATAGATTGATTACTTGGAGGCTTTGTCGTATCTATTTGAGTCTTAAATTTTGTCACAATATAGAATATTGAGCTAGCATAACGTGGGCATTCGATTCATGTCATTCGGAACTCTAAATCAAAAGTTACAGACAATATAGTGTGGAAATGTCAAGTTGATTGGGCCGCTCAACTGATCATTCTAAGCTGATGATTGGTGCTCATTGAGTAAAGGCTTATAAGTGAAGCATAATGCATGACATCACGCAGTTTGGTATAGATTGGATTACTTGGAGGCTTTGTCGTATCTATTTGAGTTGGAAATTTTGTGATAGTATAGAAAATTGAGCTAGCATAACGTGGGCGTTGGATTCATGTCATTCTGAGCTCAAAATCAAAAGTACAGACGATTTAGTGCAGATATGTCAAGTTTATTGGGCAGTTCAACTGATCATTCTAAGCTGATCATTGGTGCTCATTGAATAAAGGCTTGTAATTGAAGCATGATGCATGGCATCACGCCGTTTGAGATAGATTGAATTACTTGGAGGCTTCTTCGTATTTATTTGAGTCCTAAATTTATAACAATATAGAAAATTGAGCTAGCATAACAAGGGCATTGGATTCATGTCATTCGGAACTCTAAATCAAAAGTGACAGATGATTTAGTGCAGACATGTCAAGTTGATTGGGCAGCTCAACTGATTATTCTAAGCTAATCATTGGTGCTCATTGAGTAAAGGCTTATAAGTGAAGCATAATGCATGCCATCACGTAGTTTGGGATAAATTGGATTACTTGGAGGCTTTCTCGTGTCTATTTGAGTCTGAAATTTTGTCATAGTATAGAAAATTGAGCTAGCATAATGTGGATGTTGGATTCATGTCTTTTTGAGCTCTAAATCAAAAGTTACGGATGATTTAGTGCGGACATGTCAAGTTGATTCGGCAGTTCAACTGATCATTCTAAGCTCATCCTTGGTGCTCATTCAATAAATGCTTATAAGTGAAGCATAATGAATGACATAACGCAGTTTGTGATAGATTGGATTATTTGGAAGCATTGTCGTATCTAATTGAGAGTGAAAATTTGTCATTGTATGGAAAATTGAGCTAGCATTACGTGGGCATTGGATTCATGTCATTCTCAGCTCTAAATCAAAAGTTACGAACGATTTAGTGCGGACATGTCAAGTTGATTGGTCAGTTCAAATGATCATTCTAAACTTATCACTGGTGCTCATTCAGTAAGGGCTTATAAGTGAAGCATGATGCATGGTATCACGCAGTTTGGGATAGATTGGATTACTTGGAGGCTTTGTCGTATCTATTTGAGTCTGAAGTTTTGTCACAATATAGAAAATTGAGCTAGCATAACGGGGCGTTGGACTCATGTCATTCTGAGCTCTAAATAAAAAGTTACGGACGATTTAGTACGGACATGTCAAGTTGATTGGGCAGTTCAATAGATCATTCTAAGCTGATCATTGGTGCTCATTGAATAAAGGCTTATAAGTGAAGCATAATGCATGACATCACGTAGTTTGGGATAGATTGGATTTTTTGGAGACTTTGTGGTATCTATTTGAGTCTGAAATTTTGCCACAGTATAGAAAATTTAGCTAGCATAACGTGGGCGTTGGATTCATGTCAATCTGAGCTCTAAATCAAAAGTTACGGACAATTTAGTTGCGGAAATATCAAGATAATTGATCATTTCAAATGATCATTTTATGCTGATCATTGTTGCTCATTGAGTAAAGGCTTATAAGTGAAGCATAATGCATGGCATCACACAGTTTGGGATAGATTGGATTATGTTGAGGCTTAATCAAATCTATTTCAGTCTGAAATTTTCTCACAATATAGAAAATTGAGCTAGCATAACGTGGGAATTGGATTCATGTCATTTGGATCTCTAAATCAAAAGTTACGGACAATTTAGTGCAGACATATCAAGTTGATTGGGCAGTTCAACTGATCATTCTAAGGTGATCACTGGTGCTCATTGAGTAAAGCGTTATAAGTGATGCATAATGCATGGTATCACGCAGTTTGGGATAGATTGTATTACTTGGAGGCTTTGTCGTATCTATTTGAGTCTTAAATTTTGTCACAATATAGAATATTGAGCTAGCATAACGTGGCATTCGATTCATGTCATTCGGAACTCTAAATCAAAAGTTACAGACAATATAGTGTGGAAATGTCAAGTTGATTGGGCCGCTCAACTGATCATTCTAAGTTGATGATTGGTGCTCATTGAGTAAAGGCTTATAAGTGAAGCATAATGCATGACATCACGCAGTTTGGTATAGATTGGATTACTTGGAGGCTTTTTCGTATCTATTTGAGTTGGAAATTTTGTCATAGTATAGAAAATTGAGCTAGCATAACGTGGGCGTTGGATTCATGTCATTCTGAGCTCTAAAAATCAAAAGTTACAGACGATTTAGTGCAGATATGTCAAGTTTATTTGGCAGTTCAACTGATCATTCTAAGCTGATCATTGGTGCTCATTGAATAAAGGCTTGTATTAATGAAGCATGATGCATGGCATCACGCCGTTTGAGATAGATTGGTTTACTTGAAGGCTTTGTCATATCTATTTGAGTTGGAAAGTTTGTCACAATATAGAAAATTGAGCTAGCATNAGATTGGATTACTTGGAGGCTTTGTCGTATATATTTTAGTCTGAAATTTTGTCACAATATAGAAAATTGAGCTACATAACGTGGGCTTTGGATTCATGTCATTCTGAGCTTTAAACCAAAAGTTATGGACGATTTAGTACGGACATGACAAGTAGATTGGTCAGTTCAAATGATCATTCTAAGCTGATCATTGGTGCTCATTGAGTAAACGCTTATAAGTGAAGCATGATGCATGGCATCACGCAGTTTGGGATAAATTTGATTACATGGAGGCTTTGTGTATCTATTTGAGTCGAAATTTTGTCACAGTATAGAATATTGAGCTAGCATAACGTGGGTATTGGATTCATGTCATTCGGAACTCTAAATCAAAAGTTACAGACGATTTAGTGCGGAAATGTCAAGTTTATTGGGCAGCTCAACTGATCATTCTAAGCAGATGAGTGGTGCTTATTGAGTAAAGGCTTATAAGCGAAGCATAATATATGACCTCACACAGTTTGGGATAGATTGGAATACTTGGAGGCTTTGTCGTATCTATTTGAGTTGGAAATTTTGTCATAGTATAGAAAATTGAGCTAGCATAACGTGGGTGTTGGATTCATGTCATTCTGAGCTCAAAATCAAAAGTTACAGACGATTTAGTGCAGACATGTCAAGTTTATTGGGCAGTTCAACTGATCATTCCAAGCTGATCATTGGTGTTCATTCAATAAAGGCATATAAGTGAAGCATAATGCATGACATCACGCAGTTTGGGATATATTGGACTACTTTGAAAATATGTCATATCTATCTGAGTCTGAAAATTTGTCATTGTATAGAAAATAGAGCTAGCATTCCGTGGGCATTGGATTCATGTCATTCTGAGCTCTAATGCAAAAGTTTTGGACGATTTATTGCGGACATGTCAAGTTGATTGGTGAGTTCAAATGATCAGTCTAAGCTGATCACTGGTGCTCATTGTGTAAAGCCTTATAAGTGAAGTATATTGCATGGTATCACGCAGTTTGGGATAGATTGTATTACTTGGAGGCTTTGTCGTATCAATTTGAGTCTTAAATTTTGTCACAATATAGAATATTGAGCTAGCAAGACGTGGGCATTCGATTCATGTCATTCGGAACTCCAAATCAAAAGTTACAGACAATTTAGTGCGGAAATGTCAAGTTGATTGGGCAGCTCAACTGATCATTCTAAGCTGATGATTGGTGCTCATTGAGTAAAGGCTTATAAGTGAAGCATAATAAATGACATCACGCAGTTTGGTATATATTGGATTACTTGGAGGCTTTGTCGTAGATATTTGAGTTAGAAATTTTTGTCATAGTATAGAAAATTGAGCTAGCATAACGTGGACGTTGGATTCATGTCATTCTGAGCTCAAAGTTAAAAGTTACGGACGATTTAGTGCAGACATGTCATGTTTATTGGGCAGTTCAATTGATCATTCTAAGCTGATCATTGGTGCTCTTTGAGTAAAGGCTTATAAGTGAAGCATAATGCATGGCATCACGTAGTTTGGGATAAATTGGATTACTTGGAGAATTTGTAGTATCCATTTGAGTCTGAAAATTTGTCATTGTAAAGAAAATTGAGCTAGCATTACGTGGGCATTGGATTCATGTCATTATGAGCTCTAAATCAAAAGTTACGAACGATTTAGTGCGGACATCTCAAGTTGATTGGTCAGTTCAACTGATCATTCTAAACTTATCACTAGTGCTCATTCAGTAAAGGCTTATAAGTGAAGCATGATGCATGGTATCATGCAGTTTGGGATAGTTTGGATTACTTGGGCTTTGTCGTATCTATTTGAGTCTTAAATTTTGTCACAAAATAGAAACTTGAGCTAGCATAACGGGGGCGCTGGACTCTCATTCTGAACTCTAAAAAAAAAGTTACAGACGATTTAGTACGGACATGTCAAGTTCATTGGGCAGTTGAATAGATCATTCTAAGCTAATCATTGGTGCTCATTGAATAAAGGCTTATAAGTGAAGAATAATGCATGACATCACGCAGTTTGGGATAGATTGGATTTTTTGGAGACTTTGTGCTATCTATTTGAGTCTGAAATTTTGCCACAGTATAGAAACTTTAGCTAGCATAACGTGGGCGTTGGATTCATGTCAATCTGAGCTCTAAATCAAAAGTTACGGACAATTTAGTTGCGGAAATATCAAGATAATTGATCATTTCAAATGATCATTGTATGCTGATCATTGTTGCTCACTGAGTAAAGGCTTATAAGTGAAGCATAATGCATGGCATCACACAGTTTGTGATAGATTGGATTATGTGGAGGCTTTATCAAATCTATTCGAGTCTGAAATTTTGTCATTGTATAGAAAATTGAGCTAGCATTACGTGGTCATTGGATTCATCTCATTCTGAGCTCTAAATCAAAAGTTACGAACGATTTAGTGCGGACATGTCAAGTTGATTGGTTAGTTCAAATGATCATTCTAAACTTATCACTGGTGCTCATTGAGTAAAAGCTTATAAGTGAAGCATGATGAATGGAATCACACAGTTTGGGATATATTGGATTACTTGAAGGCTTTGTCTTATCTATTCGAGTCTAAAATTTTGTCACAATATAGAAAATTAAGCTAGCATAACGAGGGCGTTGGACTCATGTCATTCTGAACTCTAAATAAAAAGTTACAGACGATTTAGTGCGGAAATGTCAAGTTGATTGGGCAGTTCACCTGATCATTCTAAGTGAAGCATAATGCATGACATCACGAAGTTTGGGATAGATTGAAATTTTTGGAGGCTTTGTGGTATCTATTTGAGTCTGGAATTTTGCCATAGTATAGAAAATTAAGCTAGCATAACGTGGGCATTGGATTCATTTCAATCTGAGATCTAAATCAAAAGTTACAGACAATTTAGTTTTGGAAATGTCAAGATAATTGATCATTTCAAATGATCATTCTATGCTGATCATTGGTGCTCATTGAGTAAAGGCTTATAAGTGAAGCATAATGTATGGCATCACACAGTTTGAGATAGATTGGATTATTTGGAGGGTTTTTTAAATCTATTTGAGTCTGAAATTTTGTCATTGTATAGAAAATTGAGCTAGCATTACGTGGGCATTAGATTCATGTCATTATGAGCTGTAAATCAAAAGTTACAGACGATTTAGTGCGGACATATCAAGTTGATTGGTTAGTTCAAATGATCATTCTAAACTTATCACTGTTGCTCATTGAATAAAAGCTTATAAGTGAAGCATGATGAATGGCATCACACAGTTTGGGATAGATTGGATTATTTGGAGGATTTGTCTTATCTATTCGAGTCTAAAATTTTGTCACAATATAGAAAATTAAGCTAGCATAACGAGGGCGTTGGACTCATGTCATTCTGAGCTCTAAATAAAAAGTTACAGACGATTTAGTGTGGAATTTTCAAGTTGATTGGGCAGTTCACCTGATCATTCTAAGTGAAGCATAATGCATGACATCACGCAGTTTGGGATAGATTGAATTTTTTGGAGGCTTTGTGGTATCTATTTGAGTCTCGAATTTTGCATAGTATAGAAAATTAAGCTAGCATAACGTGGGCATTGGATTCATTTCAATCTGAGATCTAAATCAAAAGTTACAGACAATTTAGTTTCGGAAATGTCAAGATAATTGATCATTTCAAATGATCATTCTATGCTGATCATTGGTGCTCATTGAGTAAAGGCTTATAAGTGAAGCATAATGTATGGCATCACACAGTTTGGGATAGATTGGATTATTTGGAGTCTTTATCAAATCTATTTGAGTCTGAAATTTTGTCATTGTATAGAAAATTGAGCGAGCATTACGTGGGCATTGGATTCATGTCATTCTGTGCTCTTAATCAAAAGTTACAGACGATTTAGTGCGGACATGTCAAGTTGATTGGTCAGTTTAAATGATTATTCTAAGCTGATCATTGGTGCTCACTGGGTAAAGGCTTATAAGTGAAGCAAAATGCATGGCATCACGCAGTTTGGGATACATTGGATTTCTTGGAGGCTTTGTCGTATATATTTGAGTCTGAAATTTTGTCACAATATAGAAAATTGATCTAGCATAAGGTGGGCATCCGATTCATGTCATTACGAGCTCTAAATCAAAAGATACGGACGATTTAGTGCAGACATGCCAAGCTGTTTGGTCAGTGCAAATGATCATTCTAAGATGATCATTGGTGCTGATTGAGTAAAAGCTTATAAGTGAATCATGATGCATGGCATCACACAGCTTGGGATAGATTGGATTACTTGTAGGCTTTTTCGTATCTATTTGAGTCTGGAATTTTGCCATAGTATAGAAACTTAAGCTAGCATAACGTGGGCATTGGATTCATTTCAATCTGAGATCTAAATCAAAAGTTACAGACAATTTAGTTTCGGAAATGTCAAGATAATTTATCATTTCAAATGATCATTCTATGCTGATCATTGGTGCTCATTGAGTAAAGGCTTATAAGTGAAGCATAATGCATGACATCACACACTTTGGGATAGATTGGATTTTTTGGAGGCTTTGTGGTATCTATTTGAGTTTGGAATTTTACCATAGTATAGAAAATTGTGCTAGCATAACGTGGGCATTGGATTCATGTCAGTCTGAGCTCTAAATCAAAAGTTACAGACAATTTAATTGCGGAAATGTCAAGATAATTGATCATTTCAAATGATCATTCTATGCTGATCATTGTTGCTCATTGAGTAAAGGCTCATAAGTGAAGCATAATGTATGGTATCACACAGTTTGAGATAGATTGGATTATTTGGAGGCTTTATCAAATCTATTTGAGTCTGAAATTTTGTCATTGTATAGAAAATTGAGCTAGCATTACGTGGCGATTGGATTCATGTCATTCTGAGCTCTAAATCAAAAGTTGCGAACGATTTAGTGCGGACATGTCAAGTTGATTGGTTAGTTCAAATGATCATTCTAAACTTATCACTGGTGCTCATTGAGTAAAAGCTTATAACTGAAGCAGGATGAATGGCATCACACAGTTTGGGATAGATTGGATTACTTGGTGGCTTTGTCTTATCTATTCGAGTCTAAAATTTTGTCACAATATAGTAAATTAAGCTAGCATAATGAGGGCGTTGGACTCATGTCATTCTGAGCTCAAAATAAAAGTTACAGACAATTTAGTATAGAAATGTCAAGTTTATTGGGCAGTTCACCTGATCATTCTAAGAGGAGCATAATGCATGACATCACACAGTTTTGGATAGATTGAATTTTTTGGAGGCTATGTGGTATCTATTTCAGTCTGGAATTTTGCCATAGTATAGAAAATTAAGCTAGCATAACGTGGGCATTGGATTCATTTCAATCTGAGATCTAAATCAAAAGTTATAGACAATTTAGTTTCGGAAATGTCAAGATAATTGATCATTTCAAATGATCATTCTAAGCTAATCATTGGTGCTCATTGAGTAAAGGCTTATAAGTGAAGCATAATGCATGCCATAACGCAGTTTGGGATAGATTGGTTTACGTGTAGGATTTGTCAAATCTATTTGAGTCTGAAAATTTTTCATTGTAAAGGAAATTTAGCTAGCATTACGTGGGCATTGGATTCATGTCATTCTAAGCTCTAAATCAAAAGTGACGGATGATTTTGTGTGGACATGTCAAGTTGATTGGTCAGTTGAAATGACCGTTCTAAGCTGATCACTGGTGCTCATTGAGGAAACGCTAATAAGTGAAGCATAATGCATGCATCACGCATGTTGGGATAGATTGGATTACTTGGATGTGTTTTCGTATATATTTGAGTCTGAAATTTTGTCACAATGTAGAAAATTGAGCTAGCATATCGTGTGCATTGGATTCATTTCATATTGAGCTCTAAATCAAAAGTTGCAGACGATTTAGTGCGAACATGTCAAGTTGATTGGTCAGTTGAAATGATCATTCTAAGCTGATCATTGGTGGTCATTGAGTAAAGGCTTATAAGTGAAGCATATGCATGGCATCACGGAGTTTGGGATAGATTGGATTACTCGGAGGTTTGTCGTATATATTTGAGTATAAAGTTTTTTCACAGAATAGAAAGTTGAACTAGCGTACCGTGGTCGTTGGATTCATGTCATTCTGATCTCTACATAAAAAACTGTTACAGACGATTTAGTGCGGACATGTCAAGTTGATTGGTCAGTTCAAATGATAGTTCTAAGCTGATCACTGGTGCTCATTGAGTAAAGGCTTAGAAGTGAAGCATAATGCATGGCATCACGCAGTCGGGGACAGATTGGATTACTTGGAGGCATTGTCGTATCTATTTGAGTCTGAAATTTTGTCACAATATAAAAAATTTTGCTAGCATAACGGAGGCGTTGGATTCATGTCATTCGGAGCTCTAAATAAAAAGTTACAGACGATTTAGTACGGACATGTAAAGTTGATTGGGCAGTTCAACTGATCATTCTAAGCTTATCAATGGTGGTCATTGAATAAAGGCTAATAAGTGAAGCATAATGTATGGCATCACACAGTTTGGGATAGATTGGATTATTTGGAGGCTTTATCAAATGAATTTGAGTCTGAAATTTTGTCATTGTATAGAAAATTGAGCTAGCATTACGTGACCATTGGATTCATGTCATTCTGAGCCCTAAATCAAAAATTACGAACGATTTAGTGCGGACATGTCAAGTTGATTGGTCAGTTCAAATGATCATTCTAAACTTATCAGTGGTGCTCATTGAGTAAAAGCTTATAGGTGAAGCATAATGCATGGCATCACACAGTTTGGGATAGATTAGATTTCTTGGAGGCTTTGTCGTATATATTTGAGTCTGAAATTTTGTCACAATATAGAAAATTGATCTAGTATAATGTGGACATTCGATTCATGTCATTTTGAGCTCTAAATCAAAAGATACGGACGATTTAGTGCGGACATGTCAAACTGTTTGGTCAGTTCAAATGATCATTCTAAGCTGATCATTGGTGCTCATTGAGTAAACGCTTATAACAGAAGCATGATGCATGGCCTCATGCAGTTTGGGATAGATTGGATTACTTGGACATTTTGTCATATCAATTTGAGTCTGAAATTTTGTCATAGTATAGAAAATTGGGTTAGCATAACGTGGGCATTGGATTCATGTCATTCTTAGCTCTAAATCAAAAGTTACGCACGATGTAATGTGGACATGTCAAGTTGATTGGTCAGTTCAAATGATTATTCTAAGCTAACCATTGGTGCTCATTGAGAAAAGGCTTATAAGTGAAGCATAATGCATGGCATCACGTATTTTGGGATAGATTGAATTACTTGGAAGCTTTGTCGTATCTATTTGTCTATGAAAATTTTCCATTGTATAGAAAATTGAGTTAGCATTACGTGAGCATTGGATTCATGCCATTTTGAGCTAAAAATTAATTGTTACGGACGATTTAGTGCGGACATGTCAAGTTGATTGGTCAGTTTAAATAATCATTCTAAGCTGATGATTGGTGCTCATTGAGTAAAGGCTTATAAGAGAAGCATAATGCATGGCATCACGCAGTTTGGGATGGATTGGATTAATTGGAGGCTTTGTGGAATCTATTTGAGTCTGAAATTTTGTCATTGTATAGAAAATTGAGCTACATTACGTGTGCATTGGATTCATGTCATTATGAGCTCTAAATCAAAAATTACAGACGATTTAGTGCGGAAATGTCAAGTTGATTGGTCAGTTCAAATGATCATTCTAAGCTAATCATTGGTGCTCATTGAGTAAAGGCTTATAAGTGAAGGATAATGCATGCCGTAAGACAGTTTGGGATAGATTGGTTTACGTGTAGGATTTGTCAAATCTATTTGAGTCTGAAACTTTTTCATTATAGAGAAAATTGAGCTAGCATTACGTGGGCATTGGATTCATGTCATTCTAAGCTCTAAATCAAAAGTGACGGACGATTTTGTGCGGACATGTCAAGTTGATTGGTCAGTTGAAATGACCATTCTAAGCTGATCAGTGGTGCTCATTGAGTAAACGCTAATAATTGAAGCATAATGCACGCATCACGCAGGTTGGGATAGATTGGATTACTTGGAGGTGTTTTCGTATATATTTGAGTCTGAAATTTTGTCACAATGTAGAAAATTGAGCTAGCATATCGTGTGCATTGGATTCATTTCATATTGAGCTCTAAACCAAAAGTTACAGATGATTTAGTGCGAACATGACAAGTTGATTGGTCAGTTGAAATGATCATTCTAAGCTGATCAATTGTGGTCATTGAGTAAAGGCTTATAAGTAAAGCATATGCATGGCATCACGGAGTTTGGGATAGATTGGATTACTTGGAGGTTTGTCGTATATATTTGAGTATAAAGTTTTTTCACAGAATAGAAAGTTGAACTAGCGTACCGTGGTCGTTGGATTCATGTCATTCTGATCTCTCCATAAAAAAATGTTACAGACGATTTAGTGCGGACATGTCAAGTTGATTGGTCAGTTCAAATGATAATTCTAAGCTGATCATTGGTGCTCATTGAGTAAAGGCTTAGAAGTGAAGCATAATGCATGGCATAACGCAGTTTGGGATAGATTGGATTAGTTGGAGGCTTTGTCGAATCTATTTGAGTCTGAAATTTTGTCATTGTATAGAAAATTGTGATAGCATTAACAAAGGCATTGGATTCGTGTCATTATGAGCTCTAAATCAAAAGTTACGAACGATTTAGTGCGGACATATCAAGTTGATTGGTAAGTTCAAATGATCATTATAAGCTGATCATTGGTGCTCATTGAGTAAAGGCTTAGAAGTGAAGCATAATGCATGGCATCATGCAGTTTGGGATAGCTTGGATTAGTTTGAGGCTTTGTCGAATCTTTTTGAGTCTGAAATTTTGTCATTGTATACAAAATTGAGATAGCATTAACTAGGCATTGGATTCATGTCATTATGAGATCTAAATAAAAAGTTACGAACGATTTAATGCGGACATATCAAGTTGATTGGTCAGTTCAAATGATCATTATAAGCTGATCATTGGTGCTCATTGAGTGAAGGCTTAGAAATGAAGCATAATGCATGGCATCACGCAGTTTGGGATAGATTGGATTAGTTGGACGCTTTGTCGAATCTATTTGAGTCTGAAATTTTGTCATTGTATACAAAATTGAGATAGCATTAACTAGGCATTGGATTCATGTCATTATGAGCTCTAAATAAAAAGTTACGAACAATTTAGTGCGGACATATCAAGTTGATTGGTCAGTTTAAATGATCATTATAAGCTGATCATTGGTGCTCATTGAGTAAAGGCTTAGAAGTGAAGCATAATGCATGGCATCACGCAGTTTGGGATAGATTGGATTAGTTGGAGGCTTTGTCGAATCTATTTGAGTCTGAAATTTTGTCATTGTATAGAAAATTGAGATAGCATTAACTGGGTGTTGGATGAATGTTATTATGAGCTCTAAATCAAAAGTTACGAACGATTTCGTGCGGACATATCAAGTTGATTGGTCAGTTTAAATTATCATTATAAGCTGATCATTGGTGCTCATTGAGTAAAGGCTTAGAAGTGAAGCATAATGCATGGCATCATGCAGTTTGGGATAGATTGGATTAGTTGGAGGTTTTGTCGAATCTATTTGAGTCTGAAATTTTGTCATTGTATAGAAAATTGAGATAGCATTAACTGGGCATTGGATTCATGTCATTATGAGCTCTAAATCAAAAGTTACAAACGATTTAGTGCGGACATATCAAGTTGATTGGTCAGTTCAAATGATCATTATAAGCTGATTGGTGTTCATTGAGTAAAGGCTTAGAAGTGAAGCATAATGCATGGCATCACGCAGTTTGGGATAGATTGGATTAGTTGGAGGCTTTGTCGAATCTATTTGAGTCTGAAATTTTTTCATTGTATAGAAAATTGAGATAGCACTAACTGGGCATTGGATTCATGTCATTATGAGCTTTAAATCAAAAGTTACGAACGATTTAGGCGGACATATCAAGTTGATTGGTCAGTTCAAATGATAATTATCAGCTGATCATTGCTGCTCATTGAGTAAAGGCTTAGAACATAAGCATAATGCATGGCATCACGCTGTTTGGGATAGATTGGATTACTTGAAGGATTTGTCGAATATTTTTGAGTCTGAAATTTTGTCATTGTATAGAAAATTGAGATAGCACTAACTGGGCATTGGATTCATGTCATTATGAGCTCTAAATCAAAAGTTACGAACGATTTAGTGCAGACATATCAAGTTGATTGGTCAGTTCAAATGATCACTATAAGCTGATCATTGGTGCTCATTGAGTAAAAGCTTAGAAGTGAAGCATAATGCATGGCATCATGTAGTTTGGGATAGATTGGATTAGTTGGAGGCTTTGTCGAATCTATTTGAGTCTGAAATTTCGTCATAGCATAGAAAATTGAGTTAGCGTAACGTGGGCATTGGATTCATGTCATTCTTAGCTCTAAATCAAAAGTTACGGATGATGTAATGTGGACATGTCAAGTTGATTGGTTAGTTCAAATGATTATTCTAAGCTAATCATTGGTGCTCATTGAGTAAAGGCTTATAAGTGAAGCATAATGCATGGCATCACGTATTTTGGGATAGATTGAATTACTTGAAAGCTTTGTCGTATCTATTTGAGTATGAAAATTTGTCATTGTATAGAAAATTGAACTAGCATTACGTGAGCATTGGATTCATGCCATTCTGAGCTAAAAATTAATTGTTACGGACGATTTAGTGCGGACATGTGAAGTTGATTGGTCAGTTTAAATAATCAATCTAAGCTGATGATTGGTGCTCATTGAGTAAAGGCTCATAAGAGAAGCATAATGCATGGCATCACGCAGTTTGGGATGGATTGGATTACTTGGAGGCTTTGTGGAATCTATTTGAGTCTGAAATTTTGTCATTGTATAGAAAATTGAGCTACCATTACGTGGGCATTGGATTCATGTCATTATGAGCTCTAAATCAAAAATTACAGACGATTTAGTGCAGAAATATCAAGTTGATTGGTCAGTTCAAATGATCATTCTAAGCTTATCATTGGTGCTCATGGAGTAAAGGCTTATAAGTGAAGCATAACGCATGCCATAATGCAGTTTGGGATAGATTGGTTTACGTGTAGGATTTTTCAAATCTATTTGAGTCTGAAAATTTTTCATTGTATAGAAAATTGAGCTAGCATTATGTGGGCATTGGATTCATGTCATTCTAATCTCTAAATCAAAAGTGACGGACGATTTTGTGCGGACATGTCAAGTTGATTGGTCAGTTGAAATGACCATTCTAAGCTGATCATTGGTGCTCATTGAGTAAACGCTAATAAGTGAAGCATAATGCATGCATCACGCAGGTTGGGATAGATTGGATTACTTGGAGGTGTGTTCGTACATATTTGAGTCTGAAATTTTGTCACAATGTAGAAAATTGAGCTAGCATATCGTGTGCATTGGATTCATTTCATATTGAGCTCTAAATCAAAAGTTACATACGATTTAGTGCGAACATGTCAAGTTGACTGGTCAGTTGAAATGATCATTCTAAGCTGATCATTGGTGGTCATTGAGTAAAGGCTTATATGTGAAGTATATGCATGGCATCACGGAGTTTGGGATATATTGGATTACTTGGAGGTTTGTCGTATATATTTGAGTATAAAGTTTTTTCACATAATAGAAAGTTGAACTAGCAAACCGTGGTCGTTGGATTCATGTCCTTCTGATATCTACATCAAAAACTGTTACAGACGATTTAGTGCGGACATGTCAAGTTGATTGGTCAGTTCAAATGATAATTCTAAGCTGATCATTGGTGCTTATTGATTAAAGGCTTAGAAGTGAAGGATAATGCATGGCATCACGCAGTTTGGGATAGATTGGATTAGTTGGAGGCTTTGTCGAATCTATTTGAGTCTGAAATTTTGTCATTGTATAGAAAATTGATAAAGCATTAACTGGGCATTGGATTCATGTCATTATGAGCTCTAAATCTAAAGTTACGAATGATTTAGTGCGGACATATCAAGTTGATTGGTCAGTTCAAATGATCATTATAAGATGATCATTTGTGCTCATTGAGTTATGGCTTAGAAGTGAAGCATAATGCATGGCATCACGCAGTTTGGGATAGATTGGATTAGTTAGAATCTTTGTCTAATCTATTTGAGTCTGAAATTTTGTCATTGTATAGAAAATTGAGATAGCATTAACTGGGCATTGGATTCATGTCATTATGAGCTCTAAAACATAAGTTACGAACGATTTAGTGTGGACATATCAAGTTGATTGGTCAGTTCAAATGATCATTATAAGCTGATCATTGGTGCTCATTGAGTAAAGGCTTAGAAGTGAAGCATAATGCATGGCATCACGCAGTTTGGGATAGATTGGATTAGTTGGAGGCTTTGTCGAATCTATTTAAGTCTGAAATTTTGTCATTGTATAGAAAATTGAGATCGCATTAACTGGGCAATGGATTCATGTCATTATGAGCTCTAAATCAAAAGTTACGAATGATTTAGTGCGGACATATCAAGTTGATTGTTCAGTTCAAATGATCATTATAAGCTGATCATTGGTGCTCATTGAGTAAAGGCTTAGAAGTGAAGCATAATGCATGGCATCACGCTGTTTGGGATAGGTTGGATTAGTTGGAGGCTTTGTCGAATCTATTTGAGTCTGAAATTTTGTCATTGTATAGAAAATTGAGATAGCACTAACTGGGCATTGGATTCATGTCATTATGAGCTCTAAATCAAAAGTTACGAACGATTTAGTGTGGACATATCAAGTTGATTGGTCAGTTCAAATGATCATTATAAGCTGATCATTGGTGCTCATAGAGTAAAGGCTTAGAAGTGAAGCATAATGCATGGCATCACGCCGTTTGGGATAGATTGGATTACTTGAAGAATTTTTCGAATCTTTTTGAGTCTGAAATTTTGTCATTGTATAGAAAATTGAGACAGCACTAACTGGGCATTGGATTCATGTCATTATGAGCTCTAAATCAAAAGTTACGAACGATTTAGT
>JAEVFF010000868.1:351189-415849 GCA_018901945.1 Pugionium dolabratum
TGGATTCATGTCATTATGAGCTCTAAATCAAAAGTTACGAACGATTTAGTGCGTACATATCAAGTTTATTGGTCAGTTCAAATGATCATTATAAGCTGATCATTGGTTCTCATTGAGTAAAGGCTTAGAAGTGAAGCATAATGCATGGCATCACGCTGTTTGGGATAGACTGGTTTACGTGTAGGATTTGTCAAATCTATTTGAGTCTGAAAATTTTTCATTGTATAGAAAATTGAACAAGCATTACGTGGGCATTGGATTCATGTCATTCTAAGCTCTAAATCAAAAGTGACAGACGATTTTGTGCGGACATGTCAAGTTGATTGGTCAGTTGAAATGACCATTCTAAGCTGATCACTGGTGCTCATTGAGTAAACGCTAATAAGGGAAGCATAATGCATGCATCACGCAGGTTGGGATAGATTGGATTACTTGGAGGTTTTTTCGTATATATTTGAGTCTAAAATTTTGTCACAATGTAGAAAATTGAGCTAGCATATCGTGTGCATTGGATTCATTTCATATTGAGCTCTAAATCAAAAGTTACAGACGGTTTAGTGCGAACATGTCAAGTTGATTGGTCAGTTGAAATGATCATTCTAAGCTGATCATTGGTGGTCATTGAGTAAAGGCTTATAAGTGAAGCATATGCATGGCATCACGGAGTTTGGGATAGATTGCATTACTTGGAGGTTTGTCGTATATATTTGAGTATAAAGTTTTTTCACAGAATAGAAAGTTGAACTAGCGTACCGTGGTCGTTGGATTCATGTCATTCTGATCTCTACATAAAAAACTGTTACAGATGATTTAGTGCGGACATGTCAAGTTGATTGGTCAGTTAAAATGATAATTCTAAGCTGATCATTGGTGCTCATTGTGTAAAGGCTTAGAAGTGAAGCATAATGCATGGCATCACGCAGTTTGTTGTAGATTGGATTAGTTGGAGGCTTTGTCGAATCTATTTGAGTCTGAAATTTTGTCATTGTATAGAAAATTGAGATAGCATTAACAGGGCATTGGATTCATGTCAATATGAGCTCTAAATCAAAAGTTACGAACGATTTAGTGCGGACATATCAAGTTGATTGGTCAGTTCAAATGATCATTATAAGCTGATCATTGGTTCTCATTGAGTAAAGGCTTAGAAGTGAAGCATAATGCATGGCATCACGCAGTTTGGGATTGATTGGATTAGTTGGAGGCTTTGTCGAATCTATTTGAGTCTGAAATTTTGTCATTGTATAGAAAATTGAGATAGCATTAACTGGGCATTGGATTCATGTCATTATGAGCTCTAAATCAAAAGTTACGAACGATTTAGTGCGTACATATCAAGTTTATTGGTCAGTTCAAATGATCATTATAAGCTTATCATTGGTGCTCATTGAGTAAAGGCTTAGAAGTGAAGCATAATGCATGGCATCACGCTGTTTGGGATAGATTGGTTTACGTGTAGGATTTGTCAAATCTATTTGAGTCTGAAAATTTTTCATTGTATAGAAAATTGAGCTAGCATTACGTGGGCATTGGATTCATGTCATTCTAAGCTCTAAATCAAAAGTGACGGACGATTTTGTGCGGACATGTCAAGTTGATTGGTCAGTTGAAATGACCATTCTAAGCTGATCACTGGTGCTCATTGAGTAAACGCTAATAAGGGAAGCATAATGCATGCATCACGCAGGTTGGGATAGATTGGATTACTTGGAGGTTTTTTCGTATATATTTGAGTCTAAAATTTTGTCACAATGTAGAAAATTGAGCTAGCATATCGTGTGCATTGGATTCATTTCATATTGAGCTCTAAATCAAAAGTTACAGACGGTTTAGTGCGAACATGTCAAGTTGATTGGTCAGTTGAAATGATCATTCTAAGCTGATCATTGGTGGTCATTGAGTAAAGGCTTATAAGTGAAGCATATGCATGGCATCACGGAGTTTGGGATAGATTGCATTACTTGGAGGTTTGTCGTATATATTTGAGTATAAAGTTTTTTCACAGAATAGAAAGTTGAACTAGCGTACCGTGGTCGTTGGATTCATGTCATTCTGATTTCTAGATAAAAACTGTTACAGATGATTTAGTGCGGACATGTCAAGTTGATTGGTCAGTTAAAATGATAATTCTAAGCTGATCATTGGTGCTCATTGTGTAAAGGCTTAGAAGTGAAGCATAATGCATGGCATCACGCAGTTTGGGATAGATTGGATTAGTTGGAGGCTTTGTCGAATCTATTTGAGTCTGAAATTTTGTCATTGTATAAAAAATTGAGATAGCATTAACTGGGCATTGGATTCATGTCATTATGAACTCTAAATCAAAAGTTACGAACGATTTAGTGCGTACATATCAAGTTTATTGGTCAGTTCAAATGATCATTATAAGCTGATCATTGGTTCTCATTGAGTAAAGGCTTAGAAGTGAAGCATAATGCATGGCATCACGCTGTTTGGGATAGACTGGTTTACGTGTAGGATTTGTCAAATCTATTTGAGTCTGAAAATTTTTCATTGTATAGAAAATTGAACTAGCATTACGTGGGCATTGGATTCATGTCATTCTAAGCTCTAAATCAAAAGTGACGGACGATTTTGTGCGGACATGTCAAGTTGATTGGTCAGTTGAAATGACCATTCTAAGCTGATCACTGGTGCTCATTGAGTAAACGCTAATAAGGGAAGCATAATGCATGCATCACGCAGGTTGGGATAGATTGGATTACTTGGAGGTTTTTTCGTATATATTTGAGTCTAAAATTTTGTCACAATGTAGAAAATTGAGCTAGCATATCGTGTGCATTGGATTCATTTCATATTGAGCTCTAAATCAAAAGTTACAGACGGTTTAGTGCGAACATGTCAAGTTGATTGGTCAGTTGAAATGATCATTCTAAGCTGATCATTGGTGGTCATTGAGTAAAGGCTTATAAGTGAAGCATATGCATGGCATCACGGAGTTTGGGATAGATTGCATTACTTGGAGGTTTGTCGTATATATTTGAGTATAAAGTTTTTTCACAGAATAGAAAGTTGAACTAGCGTACCGTGGTCGTTGGATTCATGTCATTCTGATCTCTACATAAAAAACTGTTACAGATGATTTAGTGCGGACATGTCAAGTTGATTGGTCAGTTAAAATGATAATTCTAAGCTGATCATTGGTGCTCATTGTGTAAAGGCTTAGAAGTGAAGCATAATGCATGGCATCACGCAGTTTGTTGTAGATTGGATTAGTTGGAGGCTTTGTCGAATCTATTTGAGTCTGAAATTTTGTCATTGTATAGAAAATTGAGATAGCATTAACAGGGCATTGGATTCATGTCATTATGAGCTCTAAATCAAAAGTTACGAACGATTTAGTGCGGACATATCAAGTTGATTGGTCAGTTCAAATGATCATTATAAGCTGATCATTGGTTCTCATTGAGTAAAGGCTTAGAAGTGAAGCATAATGCATGGCATCACGCAGTTTGGGATTGATTGGATTAGTTGGAGGCTTTGTCGAATCTATTTGAGTCTGAAATTTTGTCATTGTATAGAAAATTGAGATAGCATTAACTGGGCATTGGATTCATGTCATTATGAGCTCTAAATCAAAAGTTACGAACGATTTAGTGTGTACATATCAAGTTTATTGGTCAGTTCAAATGATCATTATAAGCTGATCATTGGTTCTCATTGAGTAAAGGCTTAGAAGTGAAGCATAATGCATGGCATCACGCTGTTTGGAATAGATTGGTTTACGTGTAGGATTTGTCAAATCTATTTGAGTCTGAAAATTTTTCATTGTATAGAAAATTGAGCTAGCATTACGTGGGCATTGGATTCATGTCATTCTAAGCTCTAAATCAAAAATGACGGACGATTTTGTGCAGACATGTCAAGTTGATTGGTCAGTTGAAATGACCATTCTAAGCTGATCACTGGTGCTCATTGAGTAAACGCTAATAAGGGAAGCATAATGCATGCATCACGCAGGTTGGGATAGATTGGATTACTTGGAGGTTTTTTCGTATATATTTGAGTCTAAAATTTTGTCACAATGTAGAAAATTGAGCTAGCATATCGTGTGCATTGGATTCATTTCATATTGAGCTCTAAATCAAAAGTTACAGACTGTTTAGTGCGAACATGTCAATTTGATTGGTCAGTTGAAATGATCATTCTAAGCTGATCATTGGTGGTCATTGAGTAAAGTCTTATAAGTGAAGCATATGCATGGCATCACGGAGTTTGGGATAGATTGCATTACTTGGAGGTTTGTCGTATATATTTGAGTATAAAGTTTTTTCACAGAATAGAAAGTTGAACTAGCGTACCGTGGTCGTTGGATTCATGTCATTCTGATTTCTACATAAAAAACTGTTACAGATGATTTAGTGCGGACATGTCAAGTTGATTGGTCAGTTAAAATGATAATTCTAAGCTGATCATTGGTGCTCATTGTGTAAAGGCTTAGAAGTGAAGCATAATGCATGGCATCACGCAGTTTGGGATAGATTGGATTAGTTGGAGGCTTTGTCGAATCTATTTGAGTCTGAAGTTTTGTCATTGTATAGAAAATTGAGATAGCATTAACTGGGCATTGGATTCATGTCATTATGAGCTCTAAATCAAAAGTTACGAACGATTTAGTGCGTACATATCAAGTTTATTGGTCAGTTCAAATGATCATTATAAGCTGATCATTGGTTCTCATTGAGGAAAGGCTTAGAAGTGAAGCATAATGCATGGCATCAAGCTGTTTGGGATAGACTGGTTTACGTGTAGGATTTGTCAAATCTATTTGAGTCTGAAAATTTTTCATTGTATAGAAAATTGAACTAGCATTACGTGGGCATTGGATTCATGTCATTCTAAGATCTAAATCAAAGTGACGGACGATTTTGTGCGGACATGTCAAGTTGATTGGTCAGTTGAAATGACCATTCTAAGCTGATCACTAGTGCTCATTGAGTAAACGCTAATAAGGGAAGCATAATCCATGCATCACGCAGGTTGGGATAGATTGGATTACTTGGAGGTTTTTTCGTATATATTTGAGTCTAAAATTTTGTCACAATGTAGAAAATTGAGCTAGCATATCGTGTGCATTGGATTATTTAAATGCTTTGTCGTATCTATTTGAGTCTGAAATTTTGTCATAATATAGAAAATTGAGCTAGCATATCATGGGCGTTGGATTCATGTCATTCTGAGCTCTAAATCAAAAGTTACAGACGATTTAGTGCGTACATGTCAACTTGATTGGTTAGTTCAAATGATCATTCGAAGCTGATCATTGGTGCTTATTGAGTAAATGCTTAGAAGTGAAGCATAACGCATGGCATCACACAGTTTGGGATAGATTGGATTACTTGGAGACTTTGTCGTATATATTTGAGTATTAAATTTTTTCATTATATAGAATATTTAGCTAGCATAACGTGGGCGTTAAATTCATGTCATTCTGAGCTCTAAATAAAAAGTTACGGACAATTTAGTGCGGACATGTCAAGTTGACTGGTTAGCCAAATGATCATTCTAAGCTGATAATTGGGGCTCATTGAGTAGCGTCTTAAAAGTGAAGCATAATGCATGCCATCACACAATTTGGGATAGATTGAATTACTTGGAGGCTTTTTCTAATCTATTTGAGTATAAAAATTTGTCATTGTATAGAAAATTTGTCATTGTATAGAAAATTGAGCAAGCATTACGTGGGCATTGGATTTATGTGATTCTGAGCTCTAAATCAAAAGTTACGGATGATTTATTGCGGAAATGTCAAGTGGATTGGTCAGTTCAAATGATCATTCTAAGCTGTACATTGGTGCCCATTGAGTAAAGGCTTATAAGTGAAGGATAATGCATTACATCACGTAGTTTGGGATAGATTGGATTAGTTGGAGGCTTGTCGTATCTATTGCAGTCTGAAATTTTGTCACAATAAAGAAAATTAAACCAGCATAACATGGGCATTGGATTCATGTAATTTGGAACTCTAAATCAAAAGTTACGTAGGATTTAGTTCGAACATGTCAAGTTGATTGGTCAGTTCAAATGATCAATCTAAGCTGATCATTGGTGCTAATTGAATAAAGACTTATATGTGAAGCATAATGGATGGCATCACGCAGTTTGGGATAGATCGGTTTACCTGGAGGCTTTGTCTTATCTATTTGAGTCTGAAATTTTGTCACAATATAGTAAATGGAGCTAGCATAACGTGGGCGTTGGATTCATATCATTCTGAGCTCTAAATCAAAAGTTACGGACGATTTAGTGAGGACATGTCAGATTGATTGGTTAGTTCAAATGATCATTCTAAGCTGATCATTGCTGCTTATTTAGTAAACGCTTAGAAGTGAAGCATAATGCATGACATCACGCAGTTTGGGATAGATTGGATTACTTGGAGGCTTTGTCGAATCTATTTGAGTCTTAAATTTTGTCACAGTATAGAAAATTGAACTAACATAATGTGGGCATTGGATTCATGTCATTCGGAGCTCTAAATCAAAAGTTACTGATGATTTAGTGCGGAAATGTAAAGTTGATTGGCCGTTCAACTGATCATTCTAAGCTAAACACTGGTGCTCATGGGATAGATGCTTATAAGTGAAGCATAATGCATGGCATGACGCAGTAAGGGATAGATTGGATTACTTGGAGGATTTGTTGTATCTATTTAAGTTTGAAATTTTGTCACAGTATAGAAAATTGAGTTAGCATAACATGGACGTTGGATTCAAGTCATTTTGAGCTCTAAATCAAAAGTAACGGATGATTTATTGCGAATATGTCAAGTCTATTGGTTACTTCAAATGATTATTCTAAGCTGATCATTGGTGCTCATTGAGTAACGGCTTAAAAGGGAAGCATAATGCATGTCATCACGTAGTTTGGGATAGATTGGATTACTTGGAGGCTTTGTCGAATCTATTTGAGCATGAAAATTTTTCATTGTATAGAAAATTGAGCAAGCATTTCGTGGGCATTGGATTTATGTCATTTTGAGCCCTAAATCAAAAGTTACGAATGATTTAGTGCGGACATATCATGTTATTGGTCAGTTCAAATGATCATTCTAACCTGATCATTGGTGCTCATTGAGTAAAGGCTTATAAGTGAAGCATAATGCATGGCATCACAAAGTTTGGGATAGATTGGATTACTTGGAGGCTTAGTCGTATCTATTTGAGTCTAAAATTTTGTCACAATATAGGAAATTAAGCTAGCATAACGTGGGTGTTGGATTCATGTCATTTGGAACTCTAAATCAAAAGATACGGACGATTTAGTGCGGACATGCCAAGTTGATTGGTCAGTTGAAATGATAAATCTAAGCTGATCATTGCTGCTCATTGAGTAAAGGTTAATAAGTGAAGCATAATGCATGATATCACGTAGTTTTGGGATAGATTGGATTACCAGGAGACGTTGTTGTATGTATTTGAGTCTGAAATTTTGTCATAGTATAGAAAATATAGCTAGAACAATGTGGGCGTTGGATTCATGTCATTCTGAGCTCTAAATCAAAAGTTACGGACAATTTAGTATGGACATACAAAGTTGATTGGTGAGTTCAACTGATCATTATAAGCTGATCATTGGTTCTCATTGAGTAAAGGCTTATAAGTGAAGCATAATGCATGACATAACGCAGTTGTGGATAGATTGGATTTCTTGGAGGCTTTGTCGTATATATTTGAGTCTGAAGTTTTGTCACAATATAGAAAATTGAGCTACCATAACGTGGGTGTTGGATTCATGTCATTCTAAGCTCTAAATAAAAAAATACGGACGATTTAGTGCGAACATATCAAGTTTATTGGTCAGTTCAGCTGATCAATCTAATGTGATCATTTGTGCTCATTGAGTAAAGGCTTTTAAGTGAAGCATAATGCATGACATCACGCAGTTTGGGAAAGATTGGATTACTTGGAGGCTTTGTCGTATCTATTTGAGACTAAAATTTTGTCACAATATAGAAAATTGAGCTAGCATAACGTGGGCATTGGATTCATGTCATTCTGAGCTCTAAATCAAAAAGATACGGACGACTTAGTGCGGACATGTCAAGTTGATTGATCAATTCCAATGATCATTCTAAGCTGATCATTGGTGCTCCTTGAGTAAAGGCTTATAAGTAATGCATGATGCACGACATCACACAGTTCGGGATAAATTGAATTACTTGGAGGCTTTGTCGTATCTATTTGAATCTGAAATTTTGTCACAATATAGAAAATTGATCTACCATACCATGGGTATCAAAAGATACGGACAATTTAGTGCGGACATGTGAAATTGATTGGTTAGTTCAAATGATCATTCTAAGCTGATCATTGGTGCTCATTGAGTAAAGGCTTATAAGTGAAACATAATGCATGGAATCGCGCAGTTTTCGATAGATTGGGTACTTGGAGGATTTGTCGAATCTTTTTGAGTATGAAAATTTGTCATTTTATAGAAAATTGAGCTAGCATTACGTGGGCATTGGATTCATGTCATTATGAACTCTAAATCAAAAGTTACGAACGATTTAGTGTGGACATGTCAAGTTGATTGGTCAGTTCAGATGATCATTCTAAGCTGATCATTGGTGCTCATTGAGTAAAGGGTTATAAGTGAAGCATAATGCATGACATCACACTGTTTAGGATAGATTGGTTAAGTTTGAGGCCTGTCAGATCTATTTCAGTCTGAAAGTTTGTCATAGAATAGAAAATTGAGCTACCATAACGTGGGCATTGGATTCATGTCATTCTGAGCTCTAAATCAAAAGTTACGGACGATTTAGTGCGGATATGTCAAGTTGATTGGTCAGTTCAAATGATCACTCTAAGTTGATCATTGTTGCTCATTGAGTAAAGTCTAATAAGTGAAGCATAATGCATGGCATCACACAGTTTCGGATAGATTGGACTAGTTTGAGGCTTTGTCGTATCTATTTGAGTCTGAAATTTTGGTACAATATAAAAAATTGAGCTAGCATAACGTGGGCATTGGTTTCATGTCATTCTGATCTCTAAATCAAAAAGATACAAACGATTTAGTGCGGACATGTCAAGTTGATTGGCCAGTTCAACTAATCATTCTAAGCTAAACATTGGTGCTGATTGAGTAAACACTTATAAGTGAAGCATAATGCATGGCATGACGCAGTTTGGGATAGATTGGATTAGTTGGAGGCTTTGTCGTTTCTATTTGAGACTGAAATTTTGTCACAATATAGAAAATTGAGCTAGCATTACGTGGGCATTGGATTCATGTCATTATGAGCTGTAAATCAAAAGTCACAGACGATTTATTGCGTTCATGTCAAGTTGATTGGTCAATTCAAATGATCATTGTGCTCATTGAGTAAACACTTATAAGTGAAGCATAATGCATGGCATGACGCAGTTTGGGATAGATTGGATTACTTGGAGGCTTTGTCTTTTCTATTTGAGTCTGAAATTTTGTCATAGTATGAAAAATTCAGCTAGCATAACGTGGGTTTTGGATTCATGTCTTTCTAAGCTCTAAATCAAATGTTACGGACGATTTAGTACAGCCATATCAAGTGGATTGGTCAGTTAAAATGATCGTAATGCATGGAGGGTTTGTAAGTGATCACGCAGTTAGGGATAGATTGGATTACTTGGAGGGTTTGTTGTATCTATTTGAGTCTGAAATTTTGTCACAATAGAAAAATTTGAGCTAGCATAACGTGAGCATTGGATTCATGTCATTCGGAGCTCTAAATCAAAGTTACGGACAATTTAGTGTGGACATGTCAAGTGTATTGGCCAGTTCAACTGATTATTCTAAGCTGATCATTGGTTCTCATTGAGTAAATGCTTATAAGTAAGCATAATGCACGGCATGACGCAGTTTCGGATAGATTGGAATACTTGAAGGCTTTGTTGTTTCTATTTGAGTCTTAAATCTTGTCATAGTATAGAAAATTGAGCTAGCATAACGTGGGCATTGGATTAATGTCATTTGAGGCTCTAAATAAAAAAGTTACGGACAATTTAGTACGGTCATGTCAAGTTGATTGGCCAGTTCAAGTGATCATTCTAAGCAGATCATTGGTGCCCATTGAGTAAAGGCTTATAAGTGAATCGTAATGCATGGATCAGGCAGTTTGGGATAGATTGGATTACTTGGAGGCTCTGTCGTATATATTTCAGCCTGAAGTTTTGTCACAGTATTGAAAATTGAGCTAGCATAATGTGGGTGTTGGATTCATGTCATTCTGAGCTCTAAATGAAAAGATACGGATGATTTAGTGCAGAAATATCAAGTTGATTGGTCAATTCAAATGATCATGATAAGCTGATCATTGTGCTCATTGAGTAACGGATTATAAGTGAAGCATAATGCATGCCATCACGCAGTTTGGGATAGATTGGATTACTTGGAGGGTTTGTTGTATCTATTTGAGTCTGAAATTTTGTCACAATATATAAAATTGAGCTAGCATAAGGTGGGTATTGGATTCATGTTATGTGGAGCTCTAAATCAAAAGTTACGAACGATTTAGTGCGGGCATGTCAAGTTGATTGGCCAGTTCAACTGATCATTCTATTCTGATCATTGGTGCTCATTGAGTAAACGCTTATAAGTGAATCATAATGCATGACATCACGCAGTTTGGGATAAATTGGATTACTTGAAGGCTTTTTCGTATATATTTGAGTGTGAAATTTTGTTTCAGTACAGAAAATTGAGCTAGCATAACGTGGGTGTTGGATTCATGTCATTCTGATCTCTAAATCAAAAGATACGGACGATTTAGTGCGGACATATCAAGTTGATTGGTCAATTAAAATGATCATTTTAAGCTGATCATTGGTGATAATTGAGTAAAGGCTTATAAGTGATCACGCAGTTAGGGATAGATTGGATTACTTGGGGGGGTTTGTTGTATCTATTTGATTCTGAAATTTGTCACAATATAGAAAATTGAGCTAGCATAACGTGGGCATTGGATTCATGTCATTCGGAGCTCTAAATCAAAAGTTATGGACGTTTTATTGCGTACATGTCAAGTTGATTGGCCAGTTCAACTGATCATTCTAAGCTGATCATTGGTGCTCATTGAGTAAACGCTTATAAGTGAAGCATAATGCATGGCATTACGAAATTTGGGATAGATTGGAATACTTGGAGGCTTTGTCGTTTCTATTTCAGTCTTAAATTTTATCACAATATAGAAAATTCAGTTAGCATAACGAGGACATTGGATTCATGTCATTCGAAGCTCTAAATAAAAAAGTTACGGACTATTTAGTGCGGACATGTCAAGTTGATTGGCCAGTTCAAGTGATCATTCTAAACTGATCATTGGTGCCCATTGAGTAAAATCTTAAAGTGACTCATATTGCATGGTATCACACAGTTTGGGATAGATTGGATTACTTGGAGGCTTTGTCGTATATATTTGAGTCTGAAAATTTGTCACAGTATAGAAAATTGAGCTAGCATATCGTGGGTGTTGGATTTATTCATTCTGATCTCTAAATTAAAAGATATGGACGATTTAGTGCAGACATATCAAGTTGATTGGTCAGTTCAAATGATCATTCTAAGCTGATCATTGTGCTCATTGAGTAAAAGATTATAAGTGAAGCATAATGCATGCCATCACGCAGTATGGGATAGATAGGATTACCTGGAGGGTTTGTTGTATCTATTTGAGTATGAAATTTTGTCACAATATATAAAATTGAGCTAGCATAAGGTGGGCATTGGATTCATGTTATTCGGAGCTCTAAGTCAAAAGTTACGAATGATTTAGTGCGGGCATGTCAAGTTGATTGGCCAGTTCAATTGATCATTCTATGCTGATCATTGGTGCTTATTGAGTAAAGGCTTATAAGTGAATCATAATGCATGGCATCACGCTGTTGGAGATAGATTGGATTACTTGGATGGGTTTTCGTATCTATTTGAGTTTGAAAATTTGTGATAGTATAGAAAATTGATCTAGCATAACGTGGGCGTTGGATTCATGTCATTCTGAGCTCTAAATCAAAATTTACGAACGATTTAGTGCGGACATATCAAGTTGATTGGCCAGTTCAAATGATCATTCTAAGCCGATCGTTGGTGCTCATTGAGTAAAGGCTTATAAGTGAAGTATAATGCATGGCATCACGTAGTTTGGGATAGATTTGATTATTTGGAAGCTTTGTCGCATATATTTGAGTCTGAAATTTTGTCACAGTATAGAAAATTGAGCTAGCATAACGTGGGTTTTGGATTCATGTCATTCTGATCTCTAAATCAAAAGATACGGACGATTTTGCGGAGATGTCAAGTTGATTGGTCAGTTCAAATGAACATTCTAAGCTGATCATTCGTGCTCATTGAGTAAATGCTTATATGTGAAGCATAATGCATGGCATGAAGCACTTCCGGATAGATTGGATTACTTGAAGGCTTTGTCGTATCTATTTGAGTCTGAAATTTTGTCACAGTATAGAAACTTAAGCTAGCATAACGTGGGTGTTGGATTCATGTCATTCTGAGCTCTAAATCAAAATATACGGACAATTTAGTGCATATATATCAAGTTGTTTGGTCAGTTCAACTGATCATTCTAAGCTGATCATTTGTGCTCATTGAGTAAAGGCTTATAACTGATACATAATGCATGACATCACGCAGTTGTGGATATATTGGATTACTTGGACGCTTTGCATATCTATTCGAGACTATATTTTGTCATAGTATAGAAAATTGAGTTAGCATAACCTGGGCGTTGGATTCATGTCATTTTGAGCTCTAAATCAAAAGTTACAGACAATTTAGTGCGGACATATCAAGTTGATTGGTCAGTTCAAATGATCATTGTAACCTGATCATTGGTGCTCATTGAGTAAAGGCTTATAAGTGAACCATAATGAATGGCATCACAAAGGTTTGGATAGATTGGATTACTTGGAGGCTTTGTCATATCTATTTGAATCTGAAATTTTATAATTGTATAGAAAATTGAGCTAGCCTAACGTAGGCGTTGGATTCATGTCATTCGGAGCTCTACATCAAAAGTTACAGATGATTTAGTGCGGACATATCAAGTTGATTGGTCAGTTCAAATGATCATTCTAAGCTGAGCATTGGTGCTCAATCCGTAAAGGCTTATAATTGAAGCATAATGCATGGCATCACATAGTTTGGGATATATTGGATTACTTGAAGGTTTTGTCGTATATATTTTAGCCTTAAATTTTTGTCACAGTATAGAAAATTGAGTTAGCATAACGTGGGTGTTGGATTCATGTCATTCTGAGCTCTAAATCAAAAGATACGAACGATTTTCTATGTCAAGTTGATTGGTGAGTTCAAATGATCATTCTAATCTAATCATTGGTGCTTATTGAGTAAAGGCTTATAAGTGAAGCATAACGCATGGCATCACGCAGTTTGGGATAGATTGGATTAATTGGAGGGTTTGTTGTATCTATTTGAGTCTCAAATTGTGTAACGATATAGAAAATTGAGCTAGCATAATGTGGGCATTGGATTCATGTCATTCGGAGCTCTAAATCAATAGTTACGGCCGATTTAGTGAGGACAAGTCAAGTTGATTGGCCAGTTCAACTAATCATTCTAAGCTAAACATTGGTGCTCATTGAGTAAACACTTATAAGGGAAGCATAATGCATGGTATGACGCAGTTTGGGATAGATTGGATTACTTGGAGGCTTTGTCGTATCTATTTGAGTCTGAAATTTTATCATAGTATAGAAAATTGAGCTAGCATAACGTGGGCGTTGGATTCATGTCATTCTGAGCTCTAAATCAAAAGTTACAGACGATTTAGTGCGGACATATTAAGTTGGTTGGTCCTTTCAAATGATCATTCTAAGATGAGCATTGGTGCTCATTGTGTAAAGGCTTATAAGTGAAGCATAATGCATGGCATCACGCAGTTTGGGATCGATTAGATTACTTGGAGGCTTTATCATTTCTATTTTAGTCTTAATTTTGTCACAGTATTGAAAATTGAGCTAGCATAACGTGGGCATATGATTCATGTCATTCGAAACTCGAAATAAAAAGTTATGGATATTAGTGTGGACATGTCAAGTTGATTTGCCAGTTCAACTGATCATTCTAAGCTGATCATTGGTGTCCATTGAGTAAACGCTTATAAGTGAAGCATAATGCATGGCATGACGCAGTTTGGTATAGATTGGATTACTTGTAGGCTTTGTCATTTCTATTTGAGGCTGAAATTTTGTCAGAGTATAGAAAATTCAGCTAGCATAACGTGGGTTTTGGATTCATGTCTTTCTGAGCTTTAAATGAAAAGATATGGACGATTTAGTGCAGAAATTTCAAGTTGATTGGTCAGTTCAAATGATCATTCTAAGCTGATCATTGTGCTCATTGAGTAAAGGATTATAAGTGAAGCATAATGCATGCCATCATGCACTTTGGGATAGATTGGATTACTTGGCAGTTTTGTTTTATCTATTTGAGTCTGAAATTTTGTCACAATATATAAAATTGAGCTAGGGTAAGGTGGGCATTGGATTCATGTTATTAGGAGCTCAAAATCAAACGTTACGAACGATTTAGTGCGGACATGTCAAGTTGATGGGCCAGTCCAACTGATCATTCTAAGCTGATCATTGGTGCTCATTGAGTAAAGACTTATAAGTAAATAATAATGCATGGCATCACACTGTTTGAGATAGATTGGATTATTTGGATTTGTTGTCGTATCTATTTGAATTTTAAAATTTGTCATAGTATAGAAAAATGATCTAGAATAACGTGGTCGTTGGATTCATGTCACTCTGAGCTCTAAATCATAATTTACGGACGATTTAGTGCGGCCATGTCAAGTTGATTGGTCAGTTCAATGATCATTCTATGCTTATCACTGGTGCTCATTGAATAAAGGCTAATAAATGAATCATAATGCATGTCATAACACAGTTTGGGATAGATTTGATAATTTGGAGATTTTTTCGTATATATTTAGGTCTAAAATTTTGTCACATTATAGAAAATTGAGCTAGCATAACGTGGGTTTTGGATTCATGTCATTCTGATCTCTAAATCAAAAGATACGGACGATTTAGTGTGGAGATGTCAAGTTGATTGGTCAGTTCAAATGATCATTCTAAGCTGATCATTGTGCTCATTGAGTAAGGATTATATGTGAAGCATAATGCATGCCATCATGGAGTTTGGGATAGATTGGATTACGTGGAGGGTTTGTTGTATCTATTTGACTCTGTAATTTTGTCACAATATTGAGCTAACATAAGGTGGGCATTGGATTCATGTTATTCGGAGCTCTAAATCAAACGTTACGAACGATTTAGTGCGGGCATGTCAAATTGATTGGCTAGTTCGACTAATCATTCTACGCTGATGATTGGTGCTCATTGAGTAAAGGCTTATAAGTGAATCATAATGCATGGCATCACGCAGTTTGAGATAGATTGGATTACTTGGATGCGTTGTCGTATCTATTTGAGTTTTAAAGTTTGTCATAGTGTAAAAAGTTGATCTAGCATAATGTGGGCGTTGAATTCATGTCATTCTGAACTCTAAATCAAAATTTACGGACGATTTAGTGCGGAAAGTGTCAAGTTGATTGGTCAGTTCAAATGATCATTCTAAGCTCACCATTGGTGCTCATTGAGTAAAGGCTTATAAGTGAAGCATAATGCATGCATCATGCAGTTTGGGATAGAATTGATTAATTGGATGCTTTGTCGTATATATTTGAGTCTGAAGTTTTGTCACAGTATAGAAAATTAAGCTAGCATAACGTGGGTTTTGGATTCGTGTCATTTTGATCTCTAAATCAAAATATACGGACTATTTAGTGCAGAGATGTCAAGTTGATTGGTCAGTTCAAATGATCATTCTAAGCTGATCATTGGTGCTCATTGATTAAAGGTTTATTAGTAAATCATAATGCAACACATCACGCAGTTGGGGATAGATTGGATTACTTGGAGGGTTTGTTGTATATATTTGAGTCTGAAATTTTGTCACAATATATAAAATTGAGCTAGCATAAGTTGGGCATTAGATTCATGTCATTCGGAGCTCTAAATCAATAGTTACACACCATTTAGTGCGGACATGTCAAGTTGATTGGTCAATTCAAATGATCATTCTAAGCTGATCAATGGTGCTCATTTAGTAAATGATTATAAGTGAAGTATAATGCATGGCATCACGCAGTTTGGGATAGATTGGATTATTTCGAGGCTTTTTCGTATCTATTTGAGTCTGAAATTTTGTGAAAATATAGAAAATTGAGCTACCATAACGTGGGCATTCGATTCATGTCATTTGGAGCTCTAAATCAAAAGTGATGGACGATTTAGTGAAGATATGTCAAGTTGATTAGCCACTTCAACTGATCATTTTAAGCTGATCATTGGTGCTCGTTGAGTAAAGGCTTATAAGAGAAACATAATGCATATCATCACGCAGTTTGGGATATATTGGATTATTTTGAGGTTTTGTCGTATCTATTTGTGTTTGAAATTTTGTCATAGTATAGAAAATTGACCTAGCATAACGTGGGCATTTGATTTATGTCATTTTGAGCTCCAAATCAAAAATTACAAACAATTTAGTGCGGACATATGTATTTGATTGGTCATTTCAAATGATCATTCTAATCCGATCATTGGTGCTCATTGAATAAAGACTTATAAGTGAAGCATAATGCATGGCATCACGCAGTTCGGGATACATTGGAATATTTGAAGGCTTTGTCGTATCTATTTCAGTCTAAAATTTTGACACAATATTGAAGATTGAGCTAGCATAACGTGGCCATTGGATTCATGTCATTCGGAGCCCTAAATCAAAAGCTAGAAACGATTTAGTGCGCACATGTCAAGTTGATTGGTCAGTTCAAATGATCATTTTAAGCTGATCGTAGTTGCTCATTGAGTAAAGGCTTATAAGTGAAGTGCTTGGCATCACGCCGTTAGGGATAGATTGGATTACTTGGAGGCTTAGTCGTATCTATTTGAGTATGAAATTTTATTACAATATAGAAAATTGAGCTAGCATAACGTGGGCATTGGATTCAAGTAATTTTGAGCTCTAAATCTAAAGTTACGGACGATTTAGTGCGGACATATCAAGCTTATTGCTCAGTTGAAATGATCATTTTAAGCTAAACATTGGTGCTCATTGAGTAAAGGCTAATAAGTGAAACATAATACATGGCATCACGCAGTTTGGGATAGATTGGATTACTTGGAGGCTTTGTCGTATCTATTTGAGTCTGGAATTTTTTCATAGTATAGAAAATTGAGCTATCAAAACGTGGGCGATGGATTCATATCATTTTGAGCGCTAAATCAAAAGTTATACACGATTTAGTGCGAACATATCAAGTTGATTGGTTAGTTCACAGGATCATTCTAAGCTGATCGTAGGTGCATATCATCACGCAGTTTGGGATAGATTGGATTAGTTGGAGGCTTTGTCGTATATATTTGAGTCTGAAATCTTGTCACAGTATGGAAAATTGAGCTAGCATAACGTGAGTGTTGGATTCATGTCATTCTGAGCTCTAAATCAAAAGATACAGACGATTTAGTACGGAATGTCAAGTTGATTGGTCAGTTAAAATGATCATTCTAATCTGATCATTTGTGCTCATTGAGTAAAGGCTTATAAGTGAAGCACAATGCATGTCATCACGTAGTTTGGGATATTTTTGATTATTTGGAGGTTTTGGTGTATCTATTTGAGTCTGTAATTTTGTGACAATATAGAAAATTGAGCTAGCATAATGTGCGCATTGGATTCATGTCATTCTGAGCTCTAAATCGAAAGTTACGGACGATTTGGTGCGGACATGTCAAGTTGATTGGTCAGTTCTAATGATCATTCTAAACTGATCATTAATGCTCATTAAATAAAGTCTTATAAGTGAAGCATAATGCATGACATGACACAGTTCGGGAAAAATTGGATTACTTGGAGGCTTTGTCGTATCTTTTTGAGTCTGAAATTTTGTGCCAATGTTGAAAATTGTGATAGCATAACGTGGGCATTGAATTCATGTCATTCGAAACTCTAAATCAAAAGTTAGAAACAATTTAGTGCGGACATGTCAAGTTGAATGGGAAGTTCAAATGATCATTCTAAGCTGATCATTGGTGCTCATTGAGTTAAGACTTATACGTGAATCATAATGCATGACATCTCTCAGTTTGGGATATATTCGATTACTTGGAGGCTTTGTGGTACTTATTTGAGTCTTAAATTTTGTCATAGTATAGAAAATGGAGCTAGCATAACGTGGGCGTTGTATTCATGTCATTCTGAGCTCTAAATCAAAAATTACGGATGATTTAGTGCGGACATATCTTGTTGATTGGTCAGTTCAAATTATTATTCTAAACTGATCATTGGTTCTCATTGAGTAAAGGCTTATAAGTGAAAGATAATGCATGACATCACAAAGTTTGGGATAGATTGGATTAGTTGGAGGTTTTGTTGTATATATTTGAGTGAGAAATTTTGTCATAGTATAGAAAATTGAGCTAGCATAACGTGGGCGTTGAATTCATGTCATTCTGAGTACTAAATCAAAAGTTAGGGACGATTTAGTGCGTACATGTCAAGTTGATTGGTCAGTTCAAATGATAATTCTAAGCTGATCGTAGGTGCTCATTGAGAAAAGTCTTATAAGTAAAGTATAATGCATGGTATCACGCAGTTTTGGATAGATTGGATTACTTGTAGGCTTTTTCGTATCTATTTGAGTCTGAAATTTTGTCAAAATATAGAAAATTAAGCTAGCATAACGTGGAAATTGGATTCATGTAATTCTGAGTTCTAAATCAAAAAGTTACGTACAATTTAGTGCGGACATATCAAGCTTATTGGTCAATTGAAATGATCATTCTAAACTGAGCATTGGTGCTCATTGAGTAAAGGCTTATAAGTGAAACATAATACATGGTATCATGCAGTTTGGGATAGATTGGATTTCTTGGAGGCTTTTTCGTATCTAGTTGAGTCTGAAATTTTGTCATAGTATAGAAAATTGAGCTAGCATAACGTGGGTGTTGGATTCATGTCATTATGAGCTCTAAATCAAAAGTTATAGACGAATTAGTGCGGTCATATCAAGTTGAATAGGAAATTCAAATGATCATTATAAGCTTATCATTGCTGCTAATTGAGTAAAGGTTTATAAGTGAATCATAATACATGTCATCACGCAGTATGGGATTGATTAGATTACTTGGAGGCTTTGTCGTATATATTTGAGTGTGAAATTTTGTCACAGTATGGAAAATTGAGCTAGCATAACGTGGGTGTTTGATTCATGTCATTCTGAGCTCTAAATCAAAAGATACGGACGATTTAGTGCGGAAATGTGAATTTGATTGGTCAGTTCAAATGATCATTCTAAGCTGATCATTGGTGCTCATTGAGTAAAGGCTTATAAGTGAAGCATAATGCATGGCATCACACAGTTTGGGATATAATGGATTACTTGGAGGGCTTGTTGTATCTATTTGAGTATGTAATTTTGTAACAATATAGAAAAGTGAGCTAACATAATGTGGTCAATGGATTCATGTCATTTTGAGCTCTAAATCAAAAGTTACGAACGATTTAGTGTGCATATGTCAAGTTGATTGGGCAGTTCAACAAATCATTCTGAGCTGATCATTGGTGCTAATTGACTAAAAGCTTATAAGTGAAGCATAATGCATGGTATGACACAGTTTGGGATAGATTAGATTATTTGGATGCTTTGCCATATCTATTTGAGTCTTAAAATTTGTCATATTATAGAAAATTGAGCTAGAATAACGTGCGTGTTGGATTCATGTCATTCTCAGCTCTAAATCAAAAGTTACGGATGATTTAGTGCGGACATATCAAGTTGATTGGTCAGTTCAAATAATCATTTTAAGCTGATCATAGCTGCTCCTTGAGTAAAGGCTTACAAGTGAAGCATAATGCATAGCATCACACAGTTTGTGATAGATTTGAATATTTGGAGTATTTCTCGAATCTATTTGAGTTTGAAAATTTGTCATTGTATAGAAAATTGAGCTAGCACTACGTGGGCATTGGATCATGTCATTCTGACCTCTAAATCAAAAGATATAGACGATTTAGTGAGGAGATGTCAAGTTGATTGATCAGTTCAAATGATTAATCTAAACTGATCGTTGGTGCTTATTGAGTAAAGCCTTATAAGTAAAGCATAATGCATGGCATCATGCAGTTTGGGATAGATTGGATTACTTGGAGGCTTTGTCGTATATATTTGAGTCTGAAATTTTGTCACAATATAGAAAATTGAGCTAGCATAATGTGGGCATTGGATTCCTATCATTCTAAGCTTTAAATCAAAAGTTACGAACGATGTAGTGTGGAAATATCAAGGTTATTGGTCAGTTCAAATGATCATTTTAAGCTTATCATTGGTGCTCATTGAGTAAATGCTTGTAAGTGAAGCATAATGCATGGCATCACGCCATTTGGCATAGATTGGATTATTTGGAGGCTTTGTCGAATCTATTTGAATATGAAATTTTGTCACAATATTAAAAACTAAGCTGGCATTATGTGGGCATTGGATTCATGTCATTCTGATCTCTAAAGCAAAAGTTATGGACAATTTAATGCGGAAATGTCAAGTTGATTGGGCAGTTCAACTGATCATTCTAAGTTGATCATTGCATTACAAGAACCATCAAATTCCCGAAGGTGAATTTCGTCGGCAATCCGTCGGGAATAGCTATTCCCATCTACTTTTCGAAAACAGATGCTCGTCGGGACTATTTCGTCGGAAATCAATTTTCATCGGGAAGGGATCGGCAATTACTGACGGTTTGACAATAAATGTCATCGTCAGACCCTTCCGATAGATAGACGATGGCTTCATGCCGTCGGCAAATACCGATAGATATTCGATGGGTTCATTTTATCGGAAATTCTCGACGTATTTGCGATGGATTTAGTAAGTCGGACCGTCGACGTTTTCCGATGACATACTTCTGACGGAAACGTCCGTCGGGAATTTCCGACGACTGCATCCGTCGGAAATAACCAAATAATTAAAAAAAAATTAGAATATTTATTTTTTGAAAATTATTTATTAAATTTTGTAAAAATATATTTATAAAATATTAAAATAATTAATATGTATATTAAATTTAGTTAATATGTATATTAAATTTAATTAATATGTATATTAAATTTAATTAATATTTTTAAATATTGTAAAAAATATTATTATAATTAATAAAAATAATAATTCTAATTATAAATATAATAATTGTTTAATTTGTTTTAAATCTACAAATTACATTAGAAGAGCAGGAGGAGAAGGAGGAGAGAAAAAGGCATCGGAAAACTTGGTTCTCATCATTTGTACAATATTTTTAAGATTCGTCATCTCTATCTCCACAACAGCCATTTTTTTTAACTGTTCATTCTCCTCGTCTCTAGCCGCAGATGTTGCACCACCGGTATCTGCAACTCTCTCGAATCCTTGATGACAATCATTAGAAAATAGTGAATGTAAATGCCTTTGCCTCTTCGGTCGATCTTCCGGTTTCCCGAACTAGTGCTCGAGATGACCTCAGTGTTGGAAGATTCCCAATAACGAATAAAATCGTTCCAAACCGACTCATTCAACTCTGTTAATTTGTATTTTTCCTTTTCCCATTTTTGTTTCCACTCGTTTATGTGACGGAAAAATTGTACTGCATCCTCCTTTTGAAAAGCTTCTTCCACCAATTTTGTGTTCATGGGATCCCATGTAAATTTTTCCTTCGAAATTTACTTATATATTACTAAAAATTATTATTAAAAACTATTTAAAACAATTATATATTTCAAATAAATTAACGTACCGCAGACGTTCTGAACCAAATCTGATGTTGTTCGTACGAAATATCTCTAAATTTTGTATATCGTTTGTTCAAAAGAGAATGAAACATCTTTCATATAGATTTGGTTATTCCGTTGTTTGAAATATCAAACCTATGAATTTTTATTGGAATAGCGTCAAAATAATTATTTTAAATATAATTATAAAAAATTTAATTTACCATGTCGAGTTTTCTTGACGTATCGGATCGAGAAAAGGAAGAAGTTTACAACTAAACTGTTGAAGCAATTTTTCAATTCTCATTGGTCGAAAAAAATCAGTTGCAAATTCTAGAACTTGAGTTGGTATACAACTCGTAGTAGAGAACTCACCATGTCTATGACTCTTTTTACGACCTATGATTGTGATATTTTATCAATTTATCTATATTTATTATTTACCATTTTCTCTTCGAACTATTAAATTATTTAAAATAATAATCAATTATTTTTATTTTCATACTTTTGATAAAATTAACGTTTATTATTTGGAATAATATCATACTATTATTTGATAGAATATCATAAAATAAAAAAATATTAATACTATTTAAGATAAAATAATAATTTTATTAAAGTAATTTTTTGTATATATTAGTTATACTAAACCCATGTACGCGAATTATAATTTAATACTTTATAGTCATTAATAAAATAAAAAAGTTAAAAAAAAAATAAAATTAGATAGTGATGAGATAGTTAACAAATATCCACAAATAAAAAATAGTTGGTTTGGTGTTATAGTTTTTGTAAACTAAAAGAGTTATTAATTTATACATAAATTATTTATCATAATACTATATATATTATATGGAGACATATATGAACATTACATCTCAGTTGAAAAATCTATCTTATTTTTGTAATTAGATATTCAAAATTTAAGACATTCACACGTTCCTGTTAGGGAGCCTTTTTCATTTATTTTCAAAATCAAAATACAAAGCTTTCCCTGATACAGCAAGAAAAAGAAAAGAAAACAGGTACGTTGGTTCTAACGTAGGAACAAAATTTGGTTTTGTGTAGATATGAATTGGTGAGAGAAAGATAATCTTGCTAGGCTTTTAGATCACATATGTTTTCATATATAACATTATTCTGTTATTTTATTATTATTTTTTAAAATTTTTTATTAAATATTTTTAAAATATATTTATTAAAAATCTATTTATTAAAAATATTAAAATAATTTTACTATATTAAATTAAATTAATATTTTTAAATATTTTAAAATTATAATATAATTAATAAAAATAATAATTTAAGTATAAATATAATAATAATTAAATAACTGTTTTAAAATACAAATTATAACAGAGAGGCAGGAGGAGAAGGAGGAGAAAAATAGTCATCAAAAAACTTGTTTCTCATCATTTCTACAATATTTTTGAGATTATTTATCTCTATTTTCATAGCCGTCATTTCTTCTTTTAGCTGTTCATACTACTCGTTTCTAGCTGCAAATGTTGCGCCACCGGTATCTCCAACTCTCCCGAGTCATGGATGACAACACTTAAAAAATAGTACTTCCTCTAAAAACAAAAAAAATATTATTAGAAAATTATTATAATATTATTTATATAAAAAATCAAACTTACATCAAGTACGAGACGGTTAATCTCATAACGAGGCAATTCGGAGACCGAAGATGAAGAACCAACTTGAGATTGTTGGGTTAAAATATCATGTTTTTTCTTATTTACTTTTTCGATGATCTCACTAATGAGACCATCTTGTATGCGACTGGTATTTTTGTTCGTGTGGACGGTCTCGAGAAGTTGCAAGTGACTTGGAGGCGCTCCAATTTCTTATGTCTAAAATTAAAAAAAATTCTAAATTAATAATTTAAAAATTTTCAAATAATAATAAATAAATTAATATAATAATTAATTTACCAATCGATCGGCTCGTTTTAGAAAACTACTCGATCCGGCATTCTGAATATAAATACCTTTGCCTCCTCGGTCGTTCTTCCGGTTTCCCGAATTAGTTCTCGAGATAACCTCAGAGCTGAAAAATTCCCAATAACGAATAAAGTCTTCCAAACCGACTCATTCAACCCTCTTGGTTTATCGTTTCCCTTTTTCCATTTTTGTTTCCACTCGTTCATGTGGCGAGAAAATTGTACTACAACCTCTTTTTCGAAAGCTTCTTCCACCAATTTTGTGTTCATGGGATCCTATGTAAATTATTGTTGCAAAATTTACTTATATATTAATAAGAAATATTATTAAAAACTATTTAAACCAATTATATATTTAAAAATTAAATAGCGTACCGCAAACATGCTAACCAAATCTAACGTTCTTCGTACAGAATATCTCTAAATTTTGTATATGGTTTGTTCAAAAGAGAATGAATCATCTTTAATATAGATTAGCTTATTTTGTGTTTGAAATATCAAACCTACGAATTTTTATTAGAGTAGCGTTTAAATAATTATTTTAAATATAATTATAAAATAGCGTTAAAATAATTCTTTTAAATATAATTATAGAAAATTTTATTTACCATGTCGAATTTCCTTGACGCCTCTGATCGAAAAAAGTAAGAAGTTCACGACCAGGCTGCTGAACCAATTCTTCAATAGTCATTGGTCGTAAAGAATCATTTGTAGATTCTGAAACTTGAATTGGTATACAACTCCGAGTATACGACTCACCACGTCTTTGGTACTCTTGATACGATCTATGTTTATGACATTTAATCAATCTATTTAAATTTAAAATTTAGCATTTTCTTTTTGAAATATTTAAATTTTTAAATACTAAATATAAACATATAATTTTAAATGTTTATGATATTTTTGTAAAAAGTAATTTATATTGCTAAAATTATTATTAAAATACTGCTTAAAGTCCGCAAGAGGACAATGTGACAATTACCAAATCGAACACAAATCAAAAATTTTAAATATCCAAACATATCACATATTTTTATAATACCAAAATAACCGAAACTATCCAAAATCGAAAAATATACGTACAAACCTATAATATTTATTAAATTTATAATTTATAGTTTTTAGTGATTTAAAAACAATTCATGACCGAACATATATGACGGTATATTAGTATCTACCATTATTATTGCAGTAAAAACACTCATCCAACTATCAATACTACTGGACTAATTTGGGACACAACTTTTGTTCAAGAACCATATTTCAAGAGAACTATTTACTAATATATTCTTCTTAAAATCATATGTAAAAATTCTAAGTCACTAATGTCTCATATTTTTGAATCAGCCTTTAACTTATCTTATCCTAATTGAACACACTACAATGAACATTACTTTGCTTCATTGTTGTCATCAATAGAACATGTTTCCTAACTCCACCTATCTCTTCTATATCTACAAAACCATTGTACCAACATATTCGAACTGTCAGTTTCTTCAAAGATATCTTACATCCAGAAACATGTGACTTGTGTGAGACACCAACTTATAACATTTAGCATTTCACTATAGAACCCTTGAAATTACTCTCTTATTGTAAACACCGCTCTCACTCTGTAACACAATTATTTCGAAGCTTGTGTCTTAAGAGATTATTATTGCTATTTTTGTTGATTTGGATATCTATATAGGATCTATAAAATTTTCATTACCAACCGTTCTATCTAATTGATTTATCGGACTGATGTCATCCCGCTCATGAAAATGAGTTTCCTTTGTACGGAAAATCAAGCAATTATTCGATGAAAACATGAAACAACGATCAAGATTTTTAAAGTGCTCTTTTATGAAGTTGGTTCCCATCCCTTGATAATTCGATGCTAAAACGTTCATCCTAACAGACCACCAAAACCAATTCTACTTTGCTCCGTAAACACCTAAAATCGATAGAAATAATAGTTTAAAAAAAACTTACATGTTGACGACGAGAAACGGCAACGACGAGAAACAGCGAGGAGGAGAAACAGCGACGAGGAGAAACGACGATCGAGAGAAACGAAGAGAGTAATGCGAAACAGCGAGAGAGAGAGGAGAAGAAAAAGTTGTAGGTTATATTCGATATTTCCGACGGCAATTTCCATCGGGAATCCATCGGAATTCAATGAATTTTTGTTAAACCCCGCGTTGTTAATTATGTTTCCCGCATAAATCCGTCGAAAATCCGTCGGACTCTTTAAACACCGTGCATGATCAACAAATAGTCTGCCCACGTTGCAAATACGTTTTGACGGGTTTCCGATGGATTTCCGACAGATTTACCAAGGCCATCGGAAATCCGTCGGATGCCAGAGTCAATATTTCGAAAAAATATTTATATATAATTAAAGTATAAAAATCAACGTCTATATATTTAAATTGTTTAACTCAACGTGTAGATATGATTTTCTACACAAAATATAATCATCTATATATGATCCAATAAAATATAAATAAAATGGTATAATTATTTTGGGTCCAATCGATTATTTATTATTGATTATTTATAATTATTTTATAATTTATTCTGATTATAATAATCTGAAATGAAGTATTATCAGAAAAAGATAATTTATATATAATAATAGTATGGAAAAAAATAAACATTATTATCATAAATTTAATCTGAATCTGATGAACATTCCGAATTAGCTAAATTTTGGTCGTCAAACTCACCAATCTCTTCTTCTGAATCTTGAAACACGTTTTAATCTTCGTTCGTGGTGTCATCAACAACAATGTTAACTTCAAGAGAAGTGTCTATGTAACCTAAGTTACCAATTGTGCTTTGTTGCACAAGGTCTTGTTCGGTAATACCACATACCATTCCTCTAGGATGTATTGAGGTTACTGTAATCCAAGGATCATGCTTGTTCCTCACACGAGGATATCGAATGTAACAAACCTGGTCCGCTTGTGATGCAAGTATAAAAGGATCATATTTTGGATGTCGCTTACGAGAGTGGACAGATGTAACACCGAATTCGTCTTCACGTTGACCCATGACAGGGTCATACCAGTTACAGTACAACACAATACACCTCAAATCAATCATTTCTGTATAGTGAACTTCTAATATTTCACGAAGAACACCGTTCTATATATAATTTCTCCCGATTAAATTACTTGGAGGCTTTGTCGTATATATTTGAGTCTGAAATTTTGTCAGAATATAGAAAATTGAGCTAGCATAACGTGGGCATTGGATTCATGTCATTCTGAGCTCTAATTCAAAACATACGGACGATTTAGTGGGAACATGTCAAGTTGATTGGTCAGTTCAAATGATCATTTTAAGCTGATCATTGGTGCTCATTAAGTAAAGGCTTACAAGAGAAGCATGATGCATGACATCACGCAGTTTGGGATAGATTGGATTATTTGGAGGCTTTGTCGAATCTATTTGAGTTTGAAAATTTGTCATTGTATAAAAAATTGATCTAGCATTACGTGGGCATTAGATTAATGTCATTCTTAGCTCTAAATAAAAAGTTACGAACGATTTAGTGCGCACATATCAAGTTGATTGGCCAGTTCAAATGATCATTCTAAGCTGATCATTGGTGCTCATTGAGTAAAGGCTTATAAGTGAAGCATTGAAGCATAATACATGACATCACGCACTTTGGGATAGATTGGATTAATTGGATGCTTTATCATATCTATTTGAGTCTAAAAATTTGTCATAGTATAGAAAATTTAGCTAGTATAACGTGGACGTTGGTTTCATGTCATTCTGGGGTCTAAATCAAAAGTTACCGTCGATATAGTGCGAACATGTCAAGTTGATTGGCCAGTTCAACTGATCATTTTAAGCTGATCATTGGTGCTCACTGAGTAAACGCATATAAGGGAAGCATAATGCATGACATCACGTAGTCTGAGATTGTATTACTTGGACGCTTTGTTGTATCTATTTGAATTTGAAATTCTGTCATAGTATAGAAAATATAGCTAGCATGACGTGGGAGTTGGATTCATGTCATTCTAAGCTCTAATCAAAAGTTACGGATGATTTTGTGCGCACTTGTCAAGTTGATTGGCTTGTTCAACTTATCATTCTAAGCTGATCATTAGTGCTCATTGAGTAAAGGCTTATAAGTGAAGATTAATGCATAACATCATGCAGTTTGGGATAGATTGCATAACTTGGTGGCTTTGTCGTATCTATTTGAGTTTGAAATTTTGTCATAATATAGAAAATTGAGCTAGCATAACGTGGGTGTTGGATTCATGTCATTTTGAGCTTTAAATCAAAAGTTATGGACGATTTAGTGCGGACATGTCAAGTTGATTTGTCAGTTCAAATGATCATTCTAAGGTGATCATAGGTGCTCATTGAGTAAAGGCTTATAAGTGAAGCATAATGCATGACATAATGCAGTTCGGGATATATTGGATTTCTTGAAGTCTTTGTCGAATCTATTCGAGTCTGAAAATTTGTGATTGTATAGAAAATTGGTCTAGCATTACGTGGGCATTGGATTCATGTCACTATGAGCTCAAAATCAAAAGTTACGGACGATTTAGTATGGACATGTCAAGTTGATTAGCCAGTTCAGCTGGTCATTCTAAGCTGATCATTGGTGCTCATTGAGTAAAGGCTTATAAGTGAAACATAATGCATGACATCACGTAGTATGGGATAGATTGGATTACTTGGAGGCTTTGTCGAATCTATTTGAGTGTGAATTTTTTCATAGTATAGAAAATTAAGTTAGCATAACGTGGGCGTTGGATTCATGTTATTATGAGCTCTAAATCAAAAATTACGATCGATTTAATGTGGACATGTCAAGTTTATTGGTCAGTTCAAATGATCATTCTAATCTGATCCTTGGTGCTCATTGAGTAAAGGCTTATAAGTGAAGCATAATCCATGGTATCACGCAGTTTGGGATATATTGGATAACTTGTAGGCTTTGTCGTATTTATTTGAGTATGAAATTTTGTCACAATATTAAAAACTAAGCTAGCATTATGTGGGCATTGGATTCATGTCCTTTTGAGCTCTAAATCAAAAGTTACGGGTGATTTAGTGCGGACATATCAAGTGGATTGGGTAGTTCAACTGATCATTCTAAGCTGGTCATTGTTGCTCGTTGAGTAAATGCTTATAAGTGAAGCATAATATGTTTTGTAAGCTTTGTCGTATCAATTTGAGTCTGAAATTTTGTCATATTATAGAAACCTGAGCTAGCATAACGTAGGCGTTGGCTTCATGTCATTCTGAGCTCTAAACCAAAAGCTATGGACGATTCAGTATGCACATATCAAGTTGATTGGTCAGTTCAAATGGTAGTTCTTAGCTGATCATAGATGCTCATTGAGTAAAGGCTTATAAGTGAAGCATAATCCATGGCATCACGCAGTTTGGGATAGATTATATTACTTGGAGGCTTTGTCATATATATTTGTGTCTGAGATTTAGTCACAGTATAGAAAATTGAGCTAGCATAACGTGGGCTGTGGATTCATGATATTTTAAGCTATAAATCAAAAGATATTGAAGATTTAGTGCGTACATGTCAAGTTGGTTGGTCAGTTCAAATGATCATTCTAAGCTGATCATTGGTGCTCATTGAGTAAAGGCGTATAAGTGAATCATAATGCATGGCATCACGCAGTTTGTGATAAATTGGATTACTTCGTGGTTTCGTCATATCTATTTGAGTCTGAAATTTTGTCACAAAATAGAAAATTGAGCTAGCACAATATGGGCACTGGATTCATGCCATTCGGAGCTCTAAATCAAAAGTTAAACACTATTTGCTGCGTACATATCAAGTTGATTGGTCAGTTCAAATGATCATTCTAAGCTGATCATTTGTGCTCATTGAGTAAAGACTTATAAGTGAAGTATAATGCATAGCATCACATAGTTTTGGATAGATTGGATTACTTGGAGGCTTTGTCGTATATATTTGAGGCTGAAAGTTTGTCACAATATAGAAAATTGAGCTAGCATAATGTGGTCATTGAATTCTTGTCATTCTGAGCTCTAAATCAATAGATAAGGACGATTTAGTGCGAAAATACCAAGTTGATTAGTCAGTTCAAATGATCATTCTAAGCTGATCATTGGTGCTCATTGAGTAAAGGCTTATAAGTGAAGCATAATACATGACATCACACACTTTGGGACAGATTGGATTAATTGGATGTTTTGTTGTATCTATTGTAATCTGAAAATTTATCATTGTATAGAAAATTGAGCTAGCATAACGTGGGCGTTGGTTTCATGTCATTCTAAGCTACAAATCAAAAGTTACGGACGATTTAGTACGCACGTATCAAGTTGATTGGTCAGTTCAAGTGATAATTCTAAGTTGATCATAGGTGTTCATTGAGTAAAGGCTTNATCTATTTGAGTCTGAAAATTTGTCATTGTATAGAAAATTAGGCTAGCATTACGTGGGCATTGGATTCACGTCATTTCGAGCTCTAAATCAAAAGTTACGGATGATTTAGTGCATAGATGTCAAGTTGATTGGCCAGTTCAACTGATCATTCTAAGCTCATCATTGGTGCTAAGTGAAGCATAATACATAGCATCACACCGTTTGGGATAGATTATATTACTTGGAGGCTTTGTCTTATATATTTGAGTCTGAGATTTAGTCACAGTATAGAAAATTAAGCTGCCATAACGTGGGCTGTGGATTCATGATATTCTAAGCTATAAATCAAAACATACGGAAGATTTAGTGCGTACATGTCAAGTTGGTTGGTCAGTTCAAATGATCATTCTAAGCTGATCATTGGTGGTCATTGAGTAAAGGCTTATAAGTGAATCACAATGCATGGCATCACGTAGTTTGTGATAGATTGGATTACTTCAAGGCTTTGTCATATCTATGAGTATGAAATTTTGTCAGAATATAGAAAATTGAGATAGCACAACGTGGGCATTGGATTCATGCCATTCGGAGCTCTAAATCAAAAGTTACAGACGATTTGCTGCATACAAATCAAGTTGATTGGCCAGTTCAAATGATCATTTTAATCTGATCGCTGGTGCTCATTGAGTAAAGGCTTATAAGTGAAGCATAATGCATGATATCACGTAGTCTGGGATAGGTTGTATTACTTGAAGGCTTTGTCGTTTCTATTTGAATCTGAAATTTTGCCATAGTATAGAAAATTGAGTTAGCATGACGTGGGCGTTGGATTCATGTCATTCTTAGTTATAAATCAAAAGTTAAGGACTATTTTGTGCGCACATGTCAAGTTGATTGGCCAGTTCAACTGATCATTCTAAGCTGATCATTGGTGCTCATTGAGTAAAGGCTTATAAGTGAAGCAAAATGCAAGACATCACGTAGTTTGGGATAGATTGGATTACTTGGAGGCTATGTCGTATCTATTTGAGTCTAAAACTTCGTCATAGTATAGAAAATTGAGCTAGCATGACGTGGGCGTTGGATTCATGTCATTCTGAGCTCTAAATCAAAAGTTACGGACGCTTTTCTGTGCACATGTCAAGTTGATTGGCCAGTTCAAATGATCATTCTAAGCTGATTATATGTGCTCATTGTGTAAAGGCTTATAAGTGAAGCTTAATGCATAACATCACGCAGTTTGGGATAGACTGGATTACTTGGAGGATATGTCGTATCTATTTGAGTTTGAAATTTTGTCATAGTAGAGAAAATTGAGCTAGAATAACGTGGGCGTTGTATTCATGTCATTCTGAGCTCTAAATCAAAAGTTACGGACAATTTAGTACGGATATGTCAAGTTGATTGGTCAGTTCAAATGATCATTCTAAGCTGAGCATAGGTGGTCATTGAGTAAAGGCCTATAAGTGTTGCATAATGCATGACATCGCAAAGTTTGGGGATATATTGGATTACTTGGAGGTTTTATTTAATCTATTTGAGTCTGAAAATTGGTCATTGTATAGAAAATTAGGCTAGCATTACTTAGGCATTTGATTCATGTCATTTCGAGTTCTAAATCAAAAGTTACGGATGATTTAGTGCGTAGATGTAAAGTTGAGTGGCCAGTTCAACTGATCATTCTAAGCTGATCATTGGTTCTCATTGCGTAAAGGCTTATAAGTGAAGCATAATCCATATCATCACGCAGTTTGGGATAGAATATATTACTTGGAGGCTTTGTCTTATATATTTGAGTCTGAGATTTAGTCACAATAGAAAATTGAGCTGCCATAACGTGGGCTGTGGATTCATGATATTCTAAGCTATAAATCAAAACATACGGAAGATTTAGTGCGTACATGTCAAGTTGGTTGGTCAGTTCAAATGATCATTCTAAGCTGATCATTGGTTGTCATTGAGTAAAGGCATATAAGTGAATCACAATGCATGGCATCACGTAGTTTGTGATAGATTGGATTACTTCGAGGCTTTGTCATATCTATGAGTCTGAAATTTTGTCACAATATAGAAAATTGAGATAGCACAACGTGGGCATTGGATTCATGCCATTCGGAGGTCTAAATCAAAAGTTACAGACGATTCTCTGCGTACATATCAGTTTGATTGGTCAGTTCAAATGATCATTTTAAGCTGATCATTGGTGCTCATTGAGTAAAAGCTTATAAGTGAAGTATAATGCATAGCATCACATAGTTTTGGATTGATTGGATTACTTGGAGGCTTGGTCGTATATATTTGAGGCGGAAATTTTGTCACAGTATAGAGAATTGAGCTAGCATAACGTGGTCATTTGATTCTTGTCATTCTGAGATCTAAATCAATAGATACGAACGATTTAGTGCGGTCATGTCAAGTTGACTGGTCAGTTCAAATGATCATTCTAAGCTGATCATTGGTGCTCATTGAGTAAATGCTTATAAGTGAAGAATAATACATGACATAACGCACTTCGGGATAGATTGGATTAATTGGATGCTTTGTCGTGTCTATTTGAATCTGAAAGTTTGTTATTGTTTAGAAAATTGAGCTAACATAACGTTGGCGTTGGTTTCATGTCATTCTGAGCTATAAATCAAGAGTTACCGATGATTTAGTGCACACATATCAAGTTGATTTGTCAGTTCAAATGATAATTCTAAGCTGATCATAGGTGCTCATTGAGTAAAGGCTTATAAGTGAAGCATAATGCTTGACATCACGCAGTTTGGGATAGATTGGATTAATTGGATGCTTTGTGGTATCTATTTGAATCTGAAAGTTTGTCATTGTATAGAAAATTGAGCTAGCATTACGTGGGCATTGGATTCATGTCATTCTTAGCTCTAAATCAAAAGTTACGGACGATTTAGTGCTACATGTCAAGTTGATTGGCCAGCTCAAATGATCATTCTAATCTGATCATTGGTGCTAATTGAGTAAAGGCTTTTAAGTGAAGCATAATGCATAACATCACGTAGTCTGGGATAGGTTGTATTACTTCAAGGCTTTGTTATTTCTATTTGAATCTGAAATTTTGCCATAGTATAGAAAATTGAGCTAGCATGACGTGGGCGTTGGATTCATGTCTTTCTTAGTTCTAAATCAAAAGTTAAGGACGATTTTGTGCACACATGTCAAGTTGATTGGCCAGTTCAACTGATCATTCTAAGCTGATCATTGGTGCTCATTGAGTAAAGGCTTATAAGTGAAGCAAAATGCAAGACATCACGCAGTTTGGGATAGATTGGATTACTTAGAGGCTTTGTCGTATCTATTTGAGTCTAAAACTTTGTCATAGTATGGAAAATTGAGCTAGCATGACGTGGGCGTTGGATTCATGTCATTCTGAGCTCTAAATCAAAAGTTACGGACGATTTTGTGTGCACATGTCAAGTTGATTGGCCAGTTCAAATGATCATTCTGAGCTTATCATAGATGCTCATTGTGTAAAGGCTTATAAGTGAAGCTTAATGCATAACATCACGCAGTTTGGGATAGATTGGACTACTTGGAGGATTTGTAGTATCTATTTGAGTTTGAAATTTTGTCATAGTATAGAAAACTGAGCTAGAATAACGTGGGCGTTGTATTCATGTCATTCTAAGCTCAAAATCAAAAGTTACGGACGTTTTAGTGCGGATATGTCAAGTTGATTGGTCAGTTCAAATGATCATTCTAAGCTGATCATAGGTGGTCATTGAGTAAAGACTTATAAGTGATGCGGAATGCATGACATCACACAGTTTGGATATATTGGATTACTTGGAGGTTTTATAGAATCTATTTGAGTCTGAAATTTGTCATTGTATAGAAAATTGGGCTAGCATTAAGTGGGCATTGGTTTCATGTCATTTCGAGCTCTAAATCAAAAGTTACGGGTTATTTAGTGCGTAGATGTCAAGTTGATTGGCCAGTTCAACTGATCCTTCTAAGCTGACCATTGGTCCTCATTGAGTAAAGGCTTATAAGTGAAGCATAATCCATGGCATCACGCAGTTTGGGATAGATTATATTACTTGGAGGCTTTGTCTTATATATTCGAGTCTGAGATTTAGTCACAGGATAGAAAATTGAGCTGCCATAACGTGGGCTGTGGATTCATGATATTCTAAGCTATAAATCAAAACATACGGAAGATTTTTCGTGTACATGTCAAGTTGGTTGGTCAGTTCAAATCATCATTCTAAGCTGATCATTGGTGGTCATTGAGTAAAGGCGTATAAGTGAATCACAATGCATGGCATCACGTAGTTTGTGATAGATTGGATTACTTCGAGGCTTTGTCATATCTATGAGTCTGAAATTTTGTCACAATATAGAAAATTGAGATAGCACAACGTGGGCATTGGATTCATGCCATTTGGAGCTCTAAATCAAAAGTTAAAGACGATATGCTGCGTACATATTAAGTTGATTGGTCAGTTCAAATGATCATTTTAAGCTGATCATTGGTGCTCATTGAGTAAAGGCTTATAAGTGAAGTATAATGCATAGCATCACATAGTTTTGGATAGATTTGATTACTTGGAGGCTTTGTCGTATATATTTGAGGCGGAAATTTTGTCAAGTATAGAAAATTGAGCTAGCATAACGTAGTCATTTGATTCTTGTCATTCTGAGATCTAAATCAATAGATACGGACGATTTAGTGCGGTCATGTCAAGTTGACTGGTCAGTTCAAATGATCATTCTAAGCTGATCATTGGTGCTCATTGAGTAAATGCTTATAAGTGAAGAATAATACATGACATAACGCACTTCGGGATAGATTGGATTAATTGGATGCTTTGTCGTGTCTATTTGAATCTGAAAGTTTGTTATTGTTTAGAAAATTGAGCTAACATAACGTTGGCGTTGGTTTCATGTCATTCTGAGCTATAAATCAAGAGTTACCGATGATTTAGTGCACACATATCAAGTTGATTTGTCAGTTCAAATGATAATTCTAAGCTGATCATAGGTGCTCATTGAGTAAAGGCTTATAAGTGAAGCATAATGCTTGACATCACGCAGTTTGGGATAGATTGGATTAATTGGATGCTTTGTGGTATCTATTTGAATCTGAAAGTTTGTCATTGTATAGAAAATTGAGCTAGCAATACGTGGGCATTGGATTCATGTCATTCTTAGCTCTAAATCAAAAGTTACGGACGATTTAGTGCGGACATGTCAAGTTGATTGGCCAGTTCAAATGATCATTCTAATCTGATCATTGGTGCTAATTGAGTAAAGGCTTTTAAGTGAAGCATAATGCATAACATCACATAGTCTCGGATAGGTTGTATTACTTGAAGGCTTTGTTGTTTCTATTTGAATCTGAAATTTTGCCATAGTATAGAAAATTGAGCTAGCATGACGTGGGCGTTGGATTCATGTCATTCTTAGTTCTAAATCAAAAGTTAACGACGATTTTGTGCACACATGTCAAGTTGATTGGCCAGTTCAACTGATCATTCTAAGCTGATCATTGTTGCTCATTGAGTAAAGGCTTATAAGTGAAGCAAAATGCAAGACATCACGCAGTTTGGGATAGATTGGATTACTTAGAGGCTTTGTCGTATCTATTTGAGTCTAAAACTTCGTCATAGTATGGAAAATTGAGCTAGCATGACGTGGGCGTTGGATTCATGTCATTCTGAGCTCTAAATCAAAAGTTACGGACGATTTTGTGTGCACAGGTCAAGTTGATTGGCAAGTTCAAATGATCATTCTAAGCTGATCATAGGTGCTCATTGTGTAAAGGCTTATAAGTGAAGCTTAATGCATAACATCACGCAGTTTGGGATAGATTGGACTACTTGGAGGATTTGTAGTATCTATTTGAGTTTGAAATTTTGTCATAGTATAGAAAACTGAGCTAGAATAAAGTGGGCGTTATATTCATGTCATTCTGAGCTCTAAATCAAAAGTTACGGACGATTTATTGCGGATATGTCAAGTTGATTGGCCAATTCAAATGATCATTCAAAGCTGATCATAGGTGGTCATTGAGTAAAGGCTTATAAGTGATGCATAATGCATGACATCATACAGTTTGGGATATATTGGATTACTTGGAGGTTTTATCGAATCTATTTGAGTCTGAAAATTTGTCATTGTATAGAAAATTGGGCTAGCATTAACTAGGCATTGGATTCATGTCATTTCGAGCTCTAAATCAAAAGTTACGGATGATTTAGTGCGTAGATGTCAAGGTTATTGGCCAGTTCAACTGATCATTCTAAGCTGATCATTGGTCCTCATTGAGTAAAGGCTTATAAGTGAAACATAATCCATGGCATCACGCAGTTTGGGATAGATTATATTATTTGGAGGCTTTGTCTTATATATTCGAGTCTAGATTTAGTCACAGTATAGAAAATTGAGTTGCCATAACGTGGGCTGTGGATTCATGATATTCTAAGCTATAAATCAAAACATACGGAAGATTTTGTGTGTACATGTCAAGTTGGTTGGTCAGTTCAAATGATCATTCTAAGCTGATCATTGGTGGTCATTGAGTAAAGGCGTATAAGTGAATCACAATGCATGGCATAACGTAGTTTGTGATAGATTAGATTACTTCGAGGCTTTGTCATATCTATGAGTCTGAAATTATGTCACAATATAGAAAATTGAGATAGCACAACGTGGGCATTGGATTCATGCCATCCGGAGCTCTAAATCAAAAGTTACAGACGATTTGTTGCGTACATAGCAAATTGATTGGTCAGTTCAAATGATCATTTTAAGCTGATCATTGGTGCTCATTGAGTAAAGGCTTATAAGTGAAGTATAATGCATAGAATCACACAGTTTTGGAAAGATTTGATTACTTGGAGGCTTTGTCGTATATATTTGAAGCGGAAATTTTGTCACGGTATAGAAAATTGAGCTAGCATAACGTAGTCATTTGATTCTTGTCATTCTGAGATCTAAATCAATAGATATGGACGATTTAGTGCGGTCATGTCAAGTTGACTGGTCAGTTCAAATAATCATTCTAAGCTGATCATTGGTGCTCATTGAGTAAATGCTTATAAGTGAAGCATAATACATGACATAACGCACTTGGGATAGATTGGATTAATTGGATGCTTTGTCGTGTCTATTTGAATCTGAAAGTTTGTCATTGTATAGAAAATTGAGCTAGCATAACGTTGGCGTTGGTTTCATGTCATTCTGAGCTATAAATCAAAAGTTACTGATGATTTAGTGCACACATATCAAGTTGATTTGTCAGTTCAAATGATAATTCTAAGCTGATCATAGGTGCTCATTGAGTAAAGGCTTATAAGTGAAGCATAATGCTTGACATCACGCAGTTTGGGATAGATTGGATTAATTGGATGCTTTGTGGTATCTATTTGAATCTGAAAGTTTGTCATTGTATAGAAAATTGAGCTCGCATTACGTGGGCATTGGATTCATGTCATTCTTAGCTCTAAATCAAAAGTTACGGACGATTTAGTGCGGACATGTCAAGTTGAGTGGCCAGTTCAAATGATCATTCAAATCTGATCATTGTTGATAATTGAGTAAAGGCTTTTAAGTGAAGCATAATGCATGACATCACGTAGTCTCGGATAGGTTGTATTACTTGAAGGCTTTGTCGTTTCTAATTGAATCTGAAATTTTGCCATAGTATAGAAAATGAGCTAGCATGACGTGGGCGTTGGATTCATGTCATTCTTAGTTCTAAATCAAAAGTTAAGGACGATTTTGTGCACACATGTCAAGTTGATTGGCCAGTTCAACTGATCATTCTAAGCTGATCATTGGTGCTCATTGAGTAAAGGCTTATAAGTGAAGCAAAATGCAAGACATCACGCAGTTTGGGATAGATTGGACTACTTAGAGGCTTTGTCGTATCTATTTGAGTCTAAAACTTCGTCATAGTATGGAAAATTGAGCTAGCATGACGTGGGCGTTGGATTCTTGTCATTCTGAGCTCCTAATCAAAAGTTACGGACGATTTTGTGTGCACATGTCAAGTTGATTGGCCAGTTCAAATGATCATTCTGAGCTTATCATAGATGCTCATTGTGTAAAGGCTTATAAGTGAAGCTTAATGCATAACATCACGCAGTTTGGGATAGATTGGACTACTTGGAGGATTTGTAGTATCTATTTGAGTTTGAAATTTTGTCATAGTATAGAAAACTGAGCTAGAATAACGTGGGCGTTGTATTCATGTCATTCTAAGCTCAAAATCAAAAGTTACGGACGTTTTAGTGCGGATATGTCAAGTTGATTGGTCAGTTCAAATGATCATTCTAAGCTGATCATAGGTGGTCATTGAGTAAAGACTTATAAGTGATGCGTAATGCATGACATCACACAGTTTGGATATATTGGATTACTTGGAGGTTTTATAGAATCTATTTGAGTCTGAAAATTTGTCATTGTATAGAAAATTGGGCTAGCATTAAGTGGGCATTGGTTTCATGTCATTTCGAGCTCTAAATCAAAAGTTACGGGTTATTTAGTGCGTAGATGTCAAGTTGATTGGCCAGTTCAACTGATCCTTCTAAGCTGACCATTGGTCCTCATTGAGTAAAGGCTTATAAGTGAAGCATAATCCATGGCATCACGCAGTTTGGGATAGATTATATTACTTGGAGGCTTTGTCTTATATATTTGAGTCTGAGTCACACAGGATAGAAAATTGAGCTGCCATAACGTGGGCTGTGGATTCATGATATTCTAAGCTATAAATCAAAACATACGGAAGATTTTTCGTGTACATGTCAAGTTGGTTGGTCAGTTCAAATCATCATTCTAAGCTGATCATTGGTGGTCATTGAGTAAAGGCGTATAAGTGAATCACAATGCATGGCATCACGTAGTTTGTGATAGATTGGATTACTTCGAGGCTTTGTCATATCTATGAGTCTGAAATTTTGTCACAATATAGAAAATTGAGATAGCACAACGTGGGCATTGGATTCATGCCATTTGGAGCTCTAAATCAAAAGTTAAAGACGATATGCTGCGTACATATTAAGTTGATTGGTCAGTTCAAATGATCATTTTAAGCTGATCATTGGTGCTCATTGAGTAAAGGCTTATAAGTGAAGTATAATGCATAGCATCACATAGTTTTGGATAGATTGGATTACTTGGAGGCTTTGTCGTATCTATTTGAGGCGGAAATTTTGTCAAACTATAGAAAATTTAGCTAGCATAACGTGGTCATTTGATTCTTGTCATTCTGAGATCTAAATCAATAGATACGGACGATTTAGTGCGGTCATGTCAAGTTGACTGGTCAGTTCAAATGATCATTCTAAGCTGATCATTGGTGCTCATTGAGTAAATGCTTATAAGTGAAGCATAATACATGACATAACGCACTTCGGGAGAGATTGGATTAATTGGATGCTTTGTCGTCTCTATTTGAATCTGAAAGTTTGTCATTGTATAGAAAATTGAGCTAGCATAACGTTGGCGTTGGTTTCATGTCATTTTGAGCTATAAATCAAAAGTTACCGATGATTTAGTGCACACATATCAAGTTGATTTGTCAGTTCAAATGATAATTCTAAGCTGATCATAGGTGCTCATTGAGTAAAGGCTTATAAGTGAAGCATAATGCTTGACATCACGCAGTTTGGGATAGATTGGATTAATTGGATGGTTTGTGGTATCTATTTGAATCTGAAAGTTTGTCATTGTATAGAAAATTGAGCTAGCATTACTTGGGCATTGGATTCATGTCATTCTTAGCTCTAAATCAAAAGTTACGGACGATTTAGTGCTACATGTCAAGTTGATTGGCCAGTTCAAATGATCATTCTAATCTGATCATTGGTGCTAATTGAGTAAAGGCTTTTAAGTGAAGCATAATGCATAACATCACGTAGTCTGGGATAGGTTGTATTACTTGAAGGCTTAGTTGTTTCGTTTTGAATCTGAAATTTTGCCATAGTATAGAAAATTGAGCTAGCATGACGTGGGCGTTGGATTCATGTCATTCTTAGTTCTAAATCAAAAGTTAACGACGACTATGTGCACACATGTCAAGTTGATTGGCCAGTTCAACTGATCATTCTAAGCTGATCATTGTTGCTCATTGAGTAAAGGCTTATAAGTGAAGCAAAATGCAAGACATCACGCAGTTTGGGATAGATTGGATTACTTAGAGGCTTTGTCGTATCTATTTGAGTCTAAAACTTCGTCATAGTATGGAAAATTGAGCTAGCATGACGTGGGCATTGGATTCATGTCATTCTGAGCTATAAATCAAAAGTTACCGACGATTTAGTGCACACATATCAAGTTGATTGGTCAGTTCAAATGATAATTCTAAACTGATCATAGGTGCTCATTGAGTAAAGGCTTATATGTGAAACATAATGGTTGACATCACGCAGTTTGGGATAGCTTGGATTAATTGGATGCTTTGTTGTATCTATTTGAATCTGAAAGTTTGTCATTGTATAGAAAATTGAGCTAGCATTACGAGGGCATTGGATTCATGTCATTCTTAGCTCTAAATCAAAAGTTACGGATAATTTAGTGCGGACATGTCAAGTTGATTGGCCAGTTCAAATGATCATTCTAATCTGATCATTGGTGCTAATTGAGTAAAGGCTATTAAGTGAAGCATAATGCATGACATCACGTAGTCTGGGATAGGTTGTATTACTTGAAGGCTTTGTTGTTTCTATTTGAATCAGAAATTTTTCCATAGTATAGAAAATTGAGGTAGTATGACGTGGGCGTTGGATTCATGTCATTCTTAGTTCAAAATCAAAAGTGAAGGACGATTTTGTGCGCACATGTCAAGTTGATTGGCCAGTTCAACTGATCATTCTAAGCTTATCATTGGTGCTCATTGAGTAAAGGCTTATAAGTGAAGCAAAATGCAAGACATCACGCAGTTTGAGATAGATTGGATTACTTGGAGGCTTTGTCGTATCTATTTGAGTCTAAAACTTCGTCATAGTATAGAAAATTGAGCTAGCATGACGTGGGCGTTGGATTCATATCATTCTGAGCTCTAAATCAAAAGTTACGGACGATTTTCTGTGCACATGTCAAGTTGATTGGCCAGTTGAAATGATCATTCTAAGCTGATCATAGGTGCTCATTGTGTAAAGGCTTATAAGTGAAGCTTAATGCATAACATCACGCAGTTTGGGATAGATTGGACTACTTGGAGGATTTGTCATATCTATTAGAGTTTGAAATTTTGTCATAGTATAGAAAACTGAGCTAGAATAACGTGGGCGTTATATTCATGTCATTCTGAGCTCTAAATCAAAAGTTACGGATGATTTAGTGCAGATATGTCAAGTTGATTATTCAGTTCAAATGATCATTCTAAGCTGATCATAGGTGGTCATTGAGTAAAGGCTTATAAGTGATGCATAATGCATGACATCACACAGTTTGGGATATATTGGTTTACTTGGAGGTTTTATCGAATCTATTTGAGTCTGAAAATTTGTCATTGTATAGAATATTCGGGTAGCATTAAGTGGGCATTGGATTCATGTCATTTCGAGCTCTAAATCAAAAGTTACGGACGATTTAGTGCGTAGATGTCAAGTTGATTGGCCAGTTCAACTGATCATTCTAAGCTGATCATTGGTGCTAATTGCGTAAAGGCTTATAAGTGAAGCATAATCCATGGCATCACGTAGTTTGGGATAGAATATATTACTTGGAGGCTTTGTCTTATATATTTGAGTATGAGATTTAGTCACAGTATAGAAAATTGAGCTGTTATAACGTGGGCTGTGGATTCATGATATTCTAAGCTATAAATCAAAACATACGGTAGATTTGCTGCGTACATATCAAGTTGATTGGTCAGTTCAAATGATCATTCTAAGCTGATCATTGGTGGTCATTGAGTAAAAGCGTATAAGTGAATCACAATGCATGGCATCACGTAGTTTATGATAGATTGCATTACTTCGAGGCTTTGTCATATCTATGAGTCTGAAATTTTGTCACAATATAGAAAATTGAGATAGCACAACGTGGGCATTGGATTCATGCCATTCGGAGCTCTAAATCAAAAGTTACAGATGATTTGCTACGTACATATCACGGTGATTGGTCAGTTCAAATGATCATTTTAAGCTGATCATTGGTGCTCATTGAGTAAAGGCTTATAAGTGAAGTATCATGCATAGCATCACATAGTTTTGGATAGATTGGATTACTTGGAGGCTTTGTCGTATATATTTGAGGCGGAAATTTTGTCACAATATTGAAAATTGAGCTAGCATAACGTGGTCATTTGATTCTAGTCATTCTGAGATCTAAATCAATAGATACGGACGATTTAGTGCGGTCATGTCAAGTTGACTGGTCACATCAAATGATCATTCTAAGCTGATCATTGGTGCTCATTGAGTAAATGCTTATAAGTGAAGCATAATACATGACATAACACACTTCGGGATAGATTGGATTAATTGGATGCTTTGTCGTATCTATTTGAATATGAAACTTTGTCATTGTATAGAAAATTGAGCTAGCATAACGTTGGCGTTGGTTTCATGTCATTCTGAGCTATAAATCAAAAGTTACCGACGATTTAGTGCACATATATCAAGTTGATTGGTCAGTTCAAATGATAATTCTAAGCTGATCATAGGTGCTGATTGAGTAAAGGCTTATAAGTGAAGCATAATGCATGGCATCACGCAGTTTGGGATAGATTGGATTAATTGGATGCTTTGTGGTATCTATTTGAATCTGAAAGTTTGTCATTGTATGAAAAATTGAGCTAGCATTACGTGGGCATTGGATTCATGTCATTCTTAGCTCTAAATCAATAGATACGGACGATTTAGTGTGGACATGTCAAGTTGATTGGCCAGTTCAAATGATCATTCTAATTTGATCATTGGTGCTCATTGAGTAAAGGCTTAGAAGTGAAGCATAATGCATGATATCACGTAGTCTGGGATAGGTTGTATTACTTGAAGGCTTTGTCGTTTCTATTTGAATCTGAAATTTTGCCATAGTATAGAAAATTGAGCTGGCATGACGTGGGCGTTGGATTCATGTCATTCTTAGTTCTAAATCAAAAGTTAAGGACGATTTTGTTTGCACATGTCAAGTTGATTGGCCAGTTCAACTGATCATTCTAAGCTGATCATTGGTGCTCATTGAGTAAAGGCTTATAAGTGAAGCAAAATGTAAGACATCACGCAGTTTGGGATAGATTGGATTACTTGGAGGCTTTGTTTTATCTATCTGAGTCTAAAACTTCGTCATAGTGTAGAAAATTGAGCTAGCATGACTTGGGCATTGGATTCATGTCATTCTGAGCTCTAAATCAAAAGTTACGGACGATTTTGTGTGCACATGTCAAGTTGATTGGCCAGTTCAAATGATCATTCTAAGCTGATCATTGGTGCTCATTGTGTAAAGGCTTAAAAGTGAAGCTTAATGCATAACATCACGCAGTTTGGGATAGATTGGATTACTGGGAGGATTTGTCGTATCTATTTGAGTTTGAAATTTTGTCATAGTATAGAAAATTGAGCTAGAATAACGTGGGCGTTGTATTCATGTCATTCTGAGCTCTAGATCAAAAGTTACTGACGATTTAGTGCGGATATGTCAAGTTGATAATGGTCAGTTCAAATGATCACTCTAATCTGATCATAGGTGGTCATTGAGTAAAGGCTTATAAGTGATGCATAATGCATGACATCACACAGTTTGGGATATATTGGATTACTTGGAGGTTTTATCGAATCTATTTGAGTCTGAAAATATTTTATTGTATAGAATATTGGGCTAGCATTACATGGGCATTGGATTCATGTCATTTCGAGCTCTAAATCAAAAGTTAAGGACGATTTAGTGCGTAGATGTCAAGTTGATTGGCCAGTTCAACTGATCATTCTAAGCTGATCATTGGTGCTCATTGCGTAAAGGCTTATAAGTGAAGCATAATCCATGGCATCACGCAGTTTAGGATAGAATATATTACTTGGAGGCTTTGTCTTATATATTTCAGTCTGAGATTTAGTCACAGTATAGAAAATTGAGCTGCCATAACATGGGCTGTGGATTCATGATATTCTAAGCTATAAATCAAAACATACGGAAGATTTAGTGCGTACATGTCAAGTTGGTTGGTCAGTTCAAATGATCATTCTAAGCTGATCATTGGTGGTCATTGAGTAAAGGCATATAAGTGAATCACAATGCATGGCATCACCTAGTTTGTGATAGATTGGATTACTTCGAGGCTTTGTCATATCTATGAGTCTGAAATTTTGTCACAATATAGAAAATTGAGATAGCACAACGTGGGCATTGGATTCATGCCATTCGGAGCTCTAAATCAAAAGTTACAGACGATTTGCTGCGTACATATCAAGTTGATTGGTCAGTTCAAATGATCATTTTAAGCTGATCATTGGTGGTCATTGAGTAAAGGCTTATAAGTGAAGTATAATGCATAACATCACATAGTTTTGGATAGATTGGATTACTTGGACGCTTTGTTGTATATAATTGAGGCGGAAATTTTGTCACAGTATAGAAAATTGAGCTAGCATAACGTGGTCATTTGATTCTTGTCATTCTGAGATCTAAATCAATAGATACGGACGTTTTAGTGCGGTCATGTCAAGTTGACTGGTCAGTTCAAATGATCATTCTAAGCTGATCATTAGTGCTCGTTGAGTAAATGCTTATAAGTGAAGCATAATATATGACATAAAGCACTTCGGGATAGATTGGATTAATTGGATGCTTTGTCGTATCTATTTGAATCTCAAGGTTTGTCATTGTATAGAAAAATTAAGCTAGCATAACGTTGGCGTTGGTTTCATGTCATTCTGAGCTATAAATCAAAAGTTATCGACGATTTAGTGCACACATATCAAGTTGATTGGTCAGTTCAAATGATAATTCTAAGCTGATCATAGGTGCTCATTGAGTAAAGGCTTATAAGTGAAGCATAATGCTTGACATCACGCAGTTTGGGATAGATTGGATTAATTGGATGCTTTGTGGTATCTATTTGAATCTGAAAGTTTGTCATTGTATAGAAAATTGAGCTAGCATTACGTGGGCATTGGATTCATGTCATTCTTAGCTCTAAATCAAAAGTTACGGACGATTTAGTGCTGACATGTCAAGTTGATTGGCCAGTTCAAATGATCATTCTAATCTGATCATTGGTGCTAATTGAGTAAAGGCTTTTAAGTGAAGCATAATGCATGACATCAGTCTGGGATAGGTTGTATTACTTGATGGCTTTTGTTGTTTCTATTTGAATCTGAAATTTTGCCATAGTATAGAAAATTGAGCTAGCATGACGTGGGCGTTGGATTCATGTCATTCTTAGTTCTAAATCAAAGGTTAAGGACGATTTTGTGCACACATATCAAGTTGATTGGCCAGTTCAACTGATCATTCTAAGCTGATCATTGGTGCTCAATTAGTAAAGGCTTATAAGTGAAGCAAAATGCAAGACATCACGCAGTTTGGGATAGATTGGATTACTTGGAGGCTTTGTTGTATCTATTTGAGTCTAAAACTTCGTCATGGTATAGAAAATTGAGCTAGCATGACGTGGGCGTTGGATTCATGTCATTCTGAGCTGTAAATCAAAAGTTACGGACGATTTTGTGTGCACATGTCAAGTTGATTGCCAGTTCAAATGATCATTCTAAGCTGATCATAGGTGCTCATTGTGCAAAGGTTTATAAGTGAAGCTTAATGCATAACATCACGCAGTTTGGGATAGATTGGATTACTTGGAGGATTTGTCATATTTATTTGAGTTTGAAATTTTGTCATAGTATAGAAACTTGAGCTACAATAACGTGGGCGTTGTATTCATGTCATTCTGAACTCTAAATCAAAAGTTACGGACAATTTAGTGCGGATGTTTCAAGTTGATTGGTCAGTTCAAATGATCATTCTAAGCTGATCATAGGTGGTCATTGAGTAAAGGCTTATAAGTGATGCATAATGCATGACATCACACAGTTTGGGATATATTGGATTACTTGTTTGGGATATATTGGATTACTTGGAGGTTTTATCGAATCTATTTGAGTCTGAAAATTTGTCATTGTATAGAAAATTAGGCTAGCATTACGTGGGCATTGGATTCACGTCATTTCGAGCTCTAAATCAAAAGTTACGGATGATTTAGTGCATAGATGTCAAGTTGATTGGCCAGTTCAACTGATCATTCTAAGCTCATCATTGGTGCTAAGTGAAGCATAATACATAGCATCACACCGTTTGGGATAGATTATATTACTTGGAGGCTTTGTCTTATATATTTGAGTCTGAGATTTAGTCACAGTATAGAAAATTAAGCTGCCATAACGTGGGCTGTGGATTCATGATATTCTAAGCTATAAATCAAAACATACGGAAGATTTAGTGCGTACATGTCAAGTTGGTTGGTCAGTTCAAATGATCATTCTTAGCTGATCATTGGTGGTCACTGTGTAAAGACGTATAAGTGAATCACAGTGCATGGCATCACGTAGTTTGTGATAGATTCGATTACTTCAAGGATTTGTCATATCTATGAGTCTGAAATTTTGTCACAATATAGAAAATTGAGATAGCACAACGTGGGCATTGGATTCATGCCATTCGGAGCTCTAAATCAAAAGTTACAGACGATTTGCTGCGTACGTATCAAGTTGATTGGTCAGTTCAAATGATCATTTTAAGCTGATTATTGGTGCTCAATGAGTAAATGCTTATAAATGAAGTATAATGCATAGCATCACATAGTTTTGAATAGAATGGATTACTTGGAGGCTTTGTCGTATATATTTGAGGCGGAAATTTTGTCACATTATAGAAACTTGAGCTGGCATAACGTGGTCATTTGATTCTTGTCATTCTGAGATCTAAATCAATAGATACGGACGATTTAGTGCGATCATGTCAAGTTGACTGGTCAGTTCAAATGATCATTCTAAGCTGATCATTCTAAGCTGATCATTGGTGCTCATTGAGTAAATGCATATAAGTGAAGCATAATACATCACATAACGCACTTCGGGATAGATTGGATTAATTGGATGCTTTGTCGTATCTATTTGAATCTGAAATTTTGTCATTGTATAGAAAATTGAGCTAGCATAACGTTGGCGTTGGTTTCATGTCATTCTGTGCTATAAATCAAAAGTTAATGACGATTTATTGCACATATATCAAGTTGATTGGTCAGTTCAAATGATAGTTCTAAGCTTATCATAGGTGCTCATGAGTAGAGGCTTATAAGTGAAGCATAATGCATGGCATCACGCAGTTTGGGATAGATTGGATTAATTGGATGCTTTGTGGTATCTATTTGAATCTGAAAGTTTGTCATTGTATAGAAAATTGAGCTAGCATTACGTGGGCATTGGATTCATGTCATTCTTAGCTCTAAATCAAAAGCTACGGACGATTTAGTGCGGACATGTCAAGTTGATTGGCCAGTTCAAATGATCATTCTAATCTGATCATTGGTGCTCATTGAGTAAAGGCTTATAAATGAAGCATAATGCATGACATCACGTAGTCTGGGATAGGTTGTATTACTTGAAGGCTTTGTCGTTTCTATTTGAATCTGAAATTTTGTCATAGTATAGAAAATTGAGATAGCATGACGTGGGCGTTGGATTCATGTCATTCTTAGTTCTAAATCAAAAGTTAAGGACGATCTTGTGCGCACATGTCAAGTTGATTGGCCAGTTCAACTGATCATTCTAAGCTGATCATTGGTGCTCATTGAGTAAAGTCTTATAAGTGAAGCAAAATGCAAGACATCACGCAGTTTGGGATAGATTGGATTACTTGGAGGCTTTGTCGTATCTATTTGAGTCTAAAACTTCGTCATAGTATAGAAAATTGAGCTAGCATGACGTGGGCGTTGGATTCATGTTATTCTGAGCTCTAAATCAAAAGTTACGGACGATTTTGTGTGCACATGTCAAGTTGATTGGCCAGTTCAAATGATCATTCTAAGCTGATCATAGGTGCTCATTGTGTAAAGGCTTATAAGTGAAGCTTAACGAATAACATCACACAGTTTCGGATAGATTGGATTACTTGGAGGATTTGTCGTATCTATTTGAGTTTGAAATTTTGTCATAGTATAGAAAATTGAGCTAGAATAACGTGTGCGTTGTATTCATGTCATTCTGAGCTCTAAATCAAAAGTTACGGACGATGTAGTGCAGATCTGTCAAGTTGATTTATTAGTTCAAATGATCATTCTAAACTGATCATAGGTGGTCAGTGAGTAAAGGCTTATAAGTGATGCATAATGCATGACATCACACAGTTTGGGATATATTGGATTACTTGGAGGTTTTATTGAATCAATTTGAGTCTGAAAATTTGTCATTGTATAGAAAATTGGGCTAGCATTACGTGGGCGTTGGATTCATGTCATTTTGAGCTCTAAATCAAAAGTTACGGATGATTTAGTGCGTAGATGTCAAGTTGATTGGCCAGTTCAACTGATCATTCTAAGCTGATCATTGGTGCTCATTGAGTAAAGGCTTATAACTGAAGTATAATCCATGGCATCACGTTGTTTGGGATAGATTATATTACCTGGAGGCTTTGTCTTATATATTTGAGTCTGAGATTTAGTCACAGTATGGAAAATTGAGCTACCATAACGTGGGTGTGGATTCATGATATTCTAAGCTATAAATCAAAACAAACGGAATATTTAGTGCGTACATGTCAAGTTGGTTGGTCAGTTCAAATGATCATTCTAAGCTGATCATTGGTGGTCATTGAGTAAAGGTGTATAAGTGAATCACAATGCATGGCATCACGTAGTTTTTGATAGATTGGATTACTTCGAGTCTTTGTCATATCTATGAGTTTGAAATTTTGTCACAATATCGAAGATTGAGATAGCACAACGTGGGCATTGGATTCATGCCATTCGGTTCAAAAGTTACAGACGATTTACTGCATACATATCAAGTTGATTGGTCAGTTCAAATGATCATTTTAAGCTGATCATTGGTGCTCATTGAGTAAAGGCTTATAAGTGAAGTATAATGCATAGCATCACATAGTTTTGGATAGATTGGATTACTTGAGGCTTTGTCGTATATATTTGAGGCGGAAATTTTGTCACAGTATAGAAAATTGAGCTAGCATAACGTGGTCATTTGATTCTTGTCATTCTTAGATCTAAATCAATAGATACGGACGATTTAATGCGGTCATGTCAAGTTGACTGGCCAGTTCAAATGATCATTCTAAGCTGATCATTGGTGCTCATTAAGTAAATGCTTATAAGTGAAGCATAATACATGACATAATGCACATCTGGATAGATTGGACTAATTGGATGCTTTGTCGTATCTATTTGAATCTGAAAGTTTTTCATTGTATCGAAAATTGAGCTAGCATAACGTTGGTGTTGGTTTCATGTCATTCTGAGCTATAAATCAAAAGTTACCGACGATTTAGTGCACACATATCAAGTTGATTGGTCAGTTCAAATGATAATTCTAAGCTGATCATAGGTGCTCATTGCGTAAAGGCTTATAAGTGAAGCATAATGCATGGCATCATGCAGTTTGGGATAGATTGGATTAATTGGATGCTTTGTGGTATCTATTTGAATCTTAAAATTTGTCATTGTATAGAAAATTGAGCTAGCATTACATGGGCATTGGATTCATGTTATTCTTAGCTCTAAATCAAAAGTTATGGACGATTTAGTGCGTATATGTCAAGTTGATTGGGCCGTTCAAATGATCATTCTAATCTGATCATTGGTGCTCATTGAGTAAAGGCTTATAAGTGAAGCATAATGCATGACATCACGTAGTCTGGTATGGGTTGTATTACTTGAATGCTTTGTCGTTTCTATTTGAATCTGAAATTTTGCCATAGTATAGAAAATTGAGCTAGCATGACGTGGACGTTTGATTCATGTCATTCTTAGTTCTAAATCAAAAGTTAAGGGCGATTTTGTGCGCACATGTCAAGTTGATTGGCCAGTTCAACTGATCATTCTAAGCTGATCATTGGTGCTCATTGAGTAAAGGCTTATAAGTGAAGCAAAATGCAAGACATCATGCAGTTTGGGATATATTAGGATTACTTGGAGGCTATGTCGTACCTATTTGAGTCTAAAACTTCGTCATAGTATAGAAAATTGAGCTACCATGACGTGGGCGTTGGATTCATGTAATTCTGACCTGTAAATCAAAAGTAATGGACGATTTTGTGTGCACATGTCAGGTTGATTGGCCAGTTCAAATGATCATTCTAAGCTGATCATAGGTGCTCATTGTGTAAAGGCTTATAAGTGAAGCTTAATGCATAGCATCACCCAGTTTGGGATAGATTGGATTACTTGGAGCATTTGTCGTATCTATTTGAGTTTGAAATTTTGTCATAGTATACAAAATTGAGCTAGAATAATGTGGGTGTTGTATTCATGTCATTCTGAGCTCTAAATCAAAAGTTACGGACGATTTAGTGCGGATATGTCAAGTTGATTGGTCAGTTCAAATGATCATTCTAAGCTGATCATAGGTGGTCATTGAGTAAAGGCTTATATGTGATGCATAATGCATGACATCACACAGTTTGGGATATATTGGATTACTTAGAGGTTTTATCGAATCTATTTGAGTCTGAAAATTTGTCATTGTATAGAAAATTGGGCTAGCATTACGTGGGCATTGGATTCATATCATTTCGAGCTCTAAATCAAAAGTTATGGACGATTTAGTGCGTAGATGTCAAGTTGATTGGCCAGTTCAACTGATCATTCTAAGCTGATCATTGGTGCTCATTGAGTAAAGGCTTATAAGTGAAGCATAATCCATGGCATCATGCAGTTTGGGATAGGTTATATTACTTGGAGGCTTTGTCTTATATATTTGAGTCTGAGATTTAGCCATAGTATAGAAAATTGAGCTGCCATAACGTGGGCTGTGGATTCAGGATATTCTAAGCTATAAATCAAAACAAACAGAAGAGTTAGTCCGTACATGTCAAGTTGGTTGGTCAGTTCAAATGATCATTCTAAGCTGATCATTGGTGGTCATTGAGTAAAGGCGTATAAGTGAATCACAATGCATGGCATCACGTAGTTTTTAATAGATTGGATTACTTCGAGTCTTTGTCATATCTATGAGTTTGAAATTTTGTCACAATATAGAAAATTGAGATAGCACAACATGGGCATTGGATTCATGCCATTCGGAGCTCTAAATCAAAAGTTACAGACGATTTACTGCGTACATATCAATTTGATTGGTCAGTTCAAATGATCATTTTAAGCTGATAATTCGTGCTCATTGATTAAAGGCTTATAAGTGAAGTATAATGCATAGCATCACATAGTTTTGGATAGATTGGACTACTTAGAGGCTTTGTCGTATATATTTGAGGCGGAAATTTTGTCACAGTATAGAAAATTGAGCTAGCATAACAAGGTCATTTGATTCTTGTCATTCTTAGATCTAAATCAATAGATACAGACGATTTAATGCGGTCATGTCAAGTTGACTGGTCAGTTCAAATGATCATTCTAAGCTGACCATTGGTTCTCATTGAGTAAATGCTTCTAAGTGAAACATAAGACATGACATAACACACATCGGGATAGATTGGACTAATTGGATGCTTTGTCGTATCTATTTGAATCTGAAAGTTTTTCATTGTATCGAAAATTGAGCTAGCATAACGTTGGCGTTGGTTTCATGTCATTTTGAGCTATAAATCAAAAGTTACCGACGATTTAGTGCACACATATAAAGTTGATTGGTCAGTTCAAATGATAATCCTAAGCTGATCATAGGTGCTCATTGCGTAAAGGCTTATAAGTGAAGCATAATGCATGGCATCATGCAGTTTGGGATAGATTCGATTAATTGGATGCTTTGTGGTATCTATTTGAATCTGAAAATTTGTCATTGTATAGAAAATTGAGCTAGCATTACATGGGCATTGGATTCATGTCATTCTTAGCTCTAAATCAAAAGTTACGGATGATTTAGTGCGGATATGTCAAGTTGATTGGCCCGTTCAAATGCTCATTCTAATCTGATCATTGGTGCTCATTGAGTAAAGGCTTATAAGTGAAGCATTATGCATGACATCACGTAGTCTGGTATAGGTTGTATTACTTGAATGCTTTGTCGTTTCTATTTGAATCTAAAATTTTGCCATAGTAGAGAAAATTGAGCTAGCATGACGTGGGGTTGGAGTCATGTCATTCTTAGTTCTAAATCAAAAGTTAAGGACAATTTTGTGCGCACATGTCAAGTTGATTGGCAAGTTCAACTGATCATTCTAAGCTGATCATTGGTGCTCATTGAGTAAAGGCTTATAAGGGAAGCAAAATGCAAGACATCACGCAGTTTGGCATATATTTGGATTACTTGGAGGCATTGTCGTACCTATTTGAGTCTAAAACTTCGTCATAGTATAGAAAATTGAGCTAGCATGATGTGGGCGTTTGATTGATGTCATTCTGAGCTTTATATCAAAAGTTACGGACAATTTTTTGTGCACATGTCAAGTTGATTGGCCAGTTCAAATGATCATTCTAAGCTGATCATAGGTGCTCATTGTGTAAAGGCTTATAAGTGAAGTTTAATGCATAGCATCACACAGTTTGGGATAGATTGGATTACTTGGAGCATTTGTCGTATCTATTTGAGTTTGAAATTTTGTCATAGTATAGAAAATTGAGCTAGAATAACGTGGGCATTGTATTCATGTAATTCTGAGCTCTAAATCAAAAGTTATGGATGATTTAGTGCGGATATGTCAAGTTGATTGGTCAGTTCAAATGATCATTCTAAGCTGATCATAGGTGGTCATTGAGTAAAGGCTTATAAGTGATGCATAATGCATGACATCACACAGTTTGGGATATATTGGATTACTTGGATGTTTTATCGAATCTATTGAGTAAGAAAATTTGTCATTGTATAGGAAATTGGGCTAGCATTACGTGGGCATTGGATTCATGTCATTTAGAGCTCTAAATCAAAAGTTACGGACGATTTAGTGCGTAGATGTCAAGTTGATTGGCCAGTTCAACTGATCATTCTAAGCTCATCATTGGTGCTCATTGAGTAAAGGCTTATAAGTGAAGCATAATCCATGGCATCACGCAGTTTGGGATAGATTATATTACTTGGAGGCTTTGTCTTATATATTTACAGTTTTGGGATAGATTTTATTACTTGGAGGCTTTGTCTTATATATTTGAGTCTGAGATTTAGTGACAGTATAGAAAATTGAGCTGCCATAACGTGGGCTGTGGATTCATGATGTCCTAAGCTATAAATCAAAACAAATGGAAGATGTAGTGCATACATGTCAAGTTGGTTGGTCAGTTCAAATGATCATTCTAAGCTGATCTTTGGTGGTCATTGAGTAAAGGCGTATAAGTGAATCACAATGCATGGCATCACGTAGTTTGTAATAGATTGGATTATTTCGAGGCTTTGCCATATCTATGAGTCTGAAATTTTGTCACAATATAGAAAATTGAGATAGCACAACGTGGGCATTGGATTCATGCCATTCGGAGCTCTAAATCAAAAGTTACAGATGATTTGCTGCGTACATATCAAGTTGGTTGGTCAGTTCAATTGATCATTTTAAGCTGATCATTGGTGATCATTTAGTGAAGGCTTATAAGTGAAGTATAATGCATAGCATCACATAGTTTTGGATAGATTGGATTACTTGGACGCTTTGCCGTATATATTTGAGGCCGAAATTTTGTCACAATAAAGAAAATTGAGCTAGCATAACGTGGTCATTTGATTCTTGTCATTCTGAGATCTAAATCAATAGATACGGAAGATTTAGTGCGGTCATGTCAAGTTGACTGGTCAGTTCAAATGATCATTCTAAGCTGATCATTGGTGCTCATTGAGTAAATGCCTATAAGTGAAGCATAATACATGACATCGCGCACTTTGGGATAGATTGGATTAATTGGATACTTTGTGGTATCTATTTGAATCTGAAAGTTTGTCATTGTATAGAAAATTGAGCTAGCATTATGTGGGCATTGGATTCATGTCATTCTTAGCTCTAAGTCAAAAGTTACGGACGATGTAGTGCGGACATGTGAAGTTGATTGGCCAGTTCAAATGATCATTCTAATCTGATCATTGGTGCTCATTGAGTAAAGGCTTATAAGTGAAGCATAATGCATAACATCACGCAGTTTGGGATAGATTGGATTACTTGGAGGATTTGTCGTATCTATTTGAGTTTGAAATTTTGTCATAGTATAGAAAATTGGGCTAGAATAACGTGGGCGTTGTATTCATGTCATTCTAGGCTCTAAATCAAAAGTTACGGACGATTTAGTGCGGATATGTCAAGTTGATTGGTCAGTTCAAATGATCATTCTAAACTGATCATAGGTGGTCATTGAGTAATGGCTTATAAGTGATGCATAATGCATGACATCACACATTTTGGGACATATTGGATTACTTGGAGGTTTTATCGAATCTATTTGAGTATGAAAATTTGTCATTGTATAGAAAATTGGGCTAGCATTACGTGGGCATTGGATTCATGTCATTTCGAGCTCTAAATCAAAAGTTACGGACGATTTAGTGCGTAGATGTCAAGTAGATTGGCCAGTTCAACTGATCATTCTAAGCTGATCATTGGTGCCCATTGAGTAAAGGCCTATAAGTGAAGCATAATCCATGGATAGATTATATTACTTGGAGGCTTTGTCTGATATATTTGAGTCTTAGATTTAGTCACAGTATAGAAAATTGAGCTGCCATAACGTGGGATGTGGATTCATGATATTCTAAGCTATAAATCAAAACAAACGGAAGATTTAGTGCGTACATGTCAAGTTGGTTGGTCAGTTCAAATGATCATTCTAAGCTGATCATTGGTGGTCATTGAGTAAAGGCGTATAAGTGAATAACAATGCATGGCATCACGTTGTTTGTGATAGATTGGATTACTTCGAGGCTTTGCCATATTTATGAGTCTGAAATTTAGTCACAATATAGAAAATTGAGATAGCACAACGTGGGCATTGGATTCATGCCATTCGGAGCTCTAAATCAAAAGTTACAGACGATTTGCTGCGTACATATCAAGTTGATTGGTCAGTTCAAATGATCATTTTAAGCTGATCATTGGTGGTCATTGAGTAAAGGCTTATAAGTGAAGTATAATGCATAACATCACATAGTTTTGGATAGATTGGATTACTTGGACGCTTTGTTGTATATAATTGAGGCGGAAATTTTGTCACAGTATAGAAAATTGAGCTAGCATAACGTGGTCATTTGATTCTTGTCATTCTGAGATCTAAATCAATAGATACGGACGATTTAGTGCAGTCATGTCAAGTTAACTGGTCAGTTCAAATGATCATTCTAAGCTGATCATTGGTGCTCATTGAGTAAATGCTTATAAGTGAAGCATAATACATGACATCACGCACTTCGGGACAGATTGGATTAATTGGATGCTTTGTCGTATCTATTTGAATCTCAAGGTTTGTCATTGTATAGAAAAATTAAGCTAGCATAACGTTGGCGTTGGTTTCATGTCATTCTGAGCTATAAATCAAAAGTTATCGACGATTTAGTGCACACATATCAAGTTGATTGGTCAGTTCAAATGATAATTCTAAGCTGATCATAGGTGCTCATTGAGTAAAGGCTTATAAGTGAAGCATAATGCTTGACATCACGCAGTTTGGGATAGATTGGATTAATTGGATGCTTTGTGGTATCTATTTGAATCTGAAAGTTTGTCATTGTATAGAAAATTGAGCTAGCAATACGTGGGCATTGGATTCATGTCATTCTTAGCTCTAAATCAAAAGTTACGGACGATTTAGTGCGGACATGTCAAGTTGATTGGCCAGTTCAAATGATCATTCTAATTTGATCATTGGTGCTCATTGAGTAAAGGCTTAGAAGTGAAGCATAATGCATGANTAGAAAATTGAGCTAGCATTACGTGGGCATTGGATTCATGTCATTCTTAGCTTACCGACGATTTAGTGCACACATATCAAGTTGATTGGTCAGTTCAAATGATAATTCTGCGCTGATCATACGTGCTCATTGAGTAAAGGCTTATAAGTGAAGCATAATGCATGGCATCACGCAGTTTGGGATAGATTGGATTAATTGGATGCTTTGTGGTATCTATTTGAATCTGAAAGTTTGTCATCGTATAGAAAATTGAGCTAGCATTACGTGGGCATTGGATTCATGTCATTCTTAGCTCTGAATCAAAGGTTACGAACGATTTACTACGGACATGTCAAGTTGATTGGCCAGTTCAAATGATCATTCTAATATGATCATTGGATCTCATTGAGTAAAGGCTTATACGTGAAGCATAATGCATGACATCACGTAGTCTGGGATAGGTTGTATTACTTGAAGGCTTTGTCGTTTCTATTTGAATCTGAAATTTTGTCAAAGTTAGAAAATTGAGCTAGCATACGTTTGGATTCTATTCTTAGTTCTAAATCAAAAGTTAAGGACGATTTTTGTGCGCACATGTCAAGTTGATTGGCCAGTTCAACTGATCATTGGTGCTTATTGAGTAAAGGCTTTTAAGTGAAGCAAAATGCAAGACATCACGTAGTTTGGGATAGATTGGATTACTTGGAGGCTTTGTCGTATCTATTTGAGTCTAAAACTTCGTCATAGTATAGAAAATTGAGCTAGCATGACGTGGGCGTTGGATTCTTGTCATTCTGAGCTCTAAATCAAAAGTTACAGACGATTTTGTGTGCACATGTCAAGTTGATTGGCCAGTTCAAATGATCATTCTAAGCTGATCATAGGTGCTCATTGTGTAAAGGCTTATAAGTGAAGTTTAATGCATAACATCACGCAGTTTGGGATAGATTGGATTACTTGGAGGATTTGTCGTATCTATTTGAGTTTGAAATTTTGTCATAGTATAGAAAATTGAGCTAGAATAACGTGGGCGTTGTATTCATGTCATTCTGAGCTCTAAATCAAAAGTTACGGACGATTTAGTGCGGATATGTCAAGTTGATTGGTCAGTTCAAATGATCATTCTAAGCTGATCATAGGTGGTCATTGAGTAAAGGCTTATAGGTGATGCATAATGCATGACATCACACAGTTTGGGATATATTGGATTACTTGGAGGTTTTATCGAATGTATTTGAGTATGAAAATTTGTCATTGTATAGAAAATTGGGCTAGCATTAAGTGGGCATTGGATTCATGTCATTTCAAGCTCTAAATCAAAATTTACGGACGATTTAGTGCGTAGATGTCAAGTTGATTGGCCAGTTCAACTGATCATTCTAAGCTGATCATTGGTGCTCATTGAGTAAAGGCTTCTAAGTGAAGCATAATCCATGGCATCACGCAGTTTGGGATAGATTATATTACTTGGAGGCTTTGTCTTATATATTTGAGTCTGAGATTTAGTGACAGTATAGAAAATTGAGCTGCCATAACGTGGGCTGTGGATTCATGATATTCTAAGCTATAAATCAAAACAAACGGAAGATTTAGTGCATACATGTCAAGTTGGTTGGTCAGTTCAAATGATCATTCTAAGCTGATCATTGGTGGTCATTGAGTAAAGGCGTATAAGTGAATCACAATGCATGGCATCACGTAGTTTGTGATAGATTGGATTATTTCGAGGCTTTGCCATATCTATGAGTCTGAAATTTTGTCACAATATAGAAAATTGAGATAGCACAACGTGGGCATTGGATTCATGCCATTCGGAGCTCTAAATCAAAAGTTACAGATGATTTGCTGCGTACATATCAAGTTGATTGGTCAGTTCAATTGATCATTTTAAGCTGATCATTGGTGATCATTGAGTGAAGGCTTATAAGTGAAATATAATGCATAGCATCACATAGTTTTGGATAGATTGGATTACTTGGAGGCTTTGTCGTATATATTTGAGGCCGAAATTTTGTCACAATATAGAAAATTGAGCTAGCATAACGTGGTCATTTGATTCTTGTCATTCTGAGATCTAAATCAATAGATACGGAAGATTTAGTGCGGTCATGTCAAGTTGACTGGTCAGTTCAAATGATCATTCTAAGCTGATCATTGGTGCTCATTGAGTAAATGCTTATAAGTGAAGCATAATACATGACATCGCGCACTTTGGGATAGATTGGATTAAGTGGATGCTTTGTGGTATCTATTTGAATCTGAAAGTTTGTCATTGTATAGTAAATTGAGCTAGTATTACGTGGGCATTGGATTCATGTCATTCTTAGCTCTAAATCAAAAGTCACGGACGATTTAGTGCGGACATGTCAAGTTGATTGGCCAGTTGAAATGATCATTCTAATCTGATCATTGGTGGTTATTGAGTAAAGGCTTAGACGTGAAGCATAATGCATGACATCACGTAGTCTGGGATAGGTTGTATTACTTGACGGCTTTGTCGTTTCTATTTGAATCTGAAATTTTGTCATAGTATAGAAAATTGAGCTAGCATGACGTGGGCATTGGATCCATGTCATTCTTAGTTCTAAATCAAAAGTTTAGGATGATTTTGTGCGCACATGTCAAGTAGATTGGCCAGTTCAACTGATCATTCTAAGCTGATCATTGGTGCTCATTGAGTAAAGGCTTATAAGTGAAGCAAAATGCAAGACATCTAGCAGTTTGGGATAATTGGATTACTTGGAGGCTTTGTCGTATCTATTTGAGTATGAGATTTAGTCACAGTATAGAAAATTGAGCTGCCATAACGTGGGCTGTGGATTCATGATATTCTAAGCTATAAATCAAAACAAACGGAAGATTTAGTGCGTACATGTCAAGTTGGTTGGTTAGTTCAAATGATCATTCTAAGCTGATCATTGGTGGTCATTGGGTAAAGGCGTATAAGTGAATCACAATGCATGGCATCACGTAGTTTGTGATAGATTGGATTACTTCGAGGCTTTGCCACATCTATGAGTCTGAAATTTTGTCACAATATAGAAAATTGAGATAGCACAACGTGGGCATTGGATTCATGCCATTCGGAGCTCTAAATAAAAAGTTACAGATGATTTGCTGCGTACATATCAAGTTGATTGGTCAGTTCAAATGATCATTTTAGGCTGATCATTGGTGATCATTGAGTAAAGGCTTATAAGTGAAGTATAATGCATAGCATCACATAGTTTTGGATAGATTGGATTACTTGGAGACTTTGTCGTATATATTTGAAGCCGAAATTTTGTCACAATATAGAAAATTGAGCTAGCATACCGTGGTCATTTGATTCTTGTCATTCTGAGATCTAAATTAATAGATACGGAAGATTTAGTGCGGTCATGTCAAGTTGACTGGTCAGTTCAAATAATCATTCTAAGCTGATCATTGGTGCTCATTGAGTAAATGCTTATAAGTGAAGCATAATATATGACATCACGCACTTCGGGATAGATTGGATTAATTGGGTGCTTTGTCGTATCTATTTGAATCTGAAAGTTTGTCATTGTATAGAAAATTGAGCTAGCATAACGTTGGCGTTGGTTTCATGTCATTCTGAGCTATAAATCAAAAGTTACCGACGATTTAGTGCACACATATCAAGTTGATTGGTAAGTTCAAATGATAATTCTAATCTGATCAGTGGTGCTCATTGAGTAAAGGCTTATACGTGAAGCATAATGCATGACATCACGTAGTCTGGGATAGGTTGTATTACTTGAAGGCTTTGTCGTTTCTATTTGAATCTGAAATTTTGTCATAGTATAGAAAATTGAGCTAGCATGACGTGGGCTTTGGATTCATGTCATTCTTAGTTCTAAATCAAAAGTTAAGGACGATTTTTGTGCGCACATGTCAAGTTGATTGGCCAGTTCAACTGATCATTGGTGCTTATTGAGTAAAGGCTTTTAAGTGAAGCAAAATGCAAGACATCACTTAGTTTGGGATAGATTAGATTACTTGGAGGCTTTGTCGTATCTATTTGAGTCTAAAACTTCGTCATAGTATAGAAAATTGAGCTAGCATGACGTGGGCGTTGGATTCTTGTCATTCTGAGCTCTAAATCAAAAGTGGCCAGTTCAACTGATCATTCTAAGCTGATCGTTTGTGCTCATTGAGTAAAGGCTTATAAGTGAAGCAAAATGCAAGACATCACGCAGTTTGGGATAGATTGGATTACTTGGAGGCTTTGTCTGTTGGGATATTTGAGTTCATAATGATCACTTCGTCATAGTATAGAAATTGAGCTAGCATGACGTGGGCGTTGGATTCTTGTCATTCTGAGCTCTAAATCAAAAGTTACGGACGATTTTGTGTGCACATGTCAAGTTGATTGGCCAGTTCAAATGATCATTCTAAGCTGATCATAGGTGCTTATTGTGTAAAGGCTTATAAGTGAAGCTTAATGCATAACATCACGCAGTTTGGGATAGATTGGATTACTTGGAGGATTTGTCGTATCTATTTGAGTTTGAAATTTTGTCATAGTATAGAAAATTGAGCTAGAATAACGTGGGCGTTGTATTCATGTCATTCTGAGCTCTAAATCAAAAGTTACGGACGATTTAGTGCGGATATGTCAAGTTGATTGGTCAGTTCAAATGATCATTCTAAGCTGATCATAGGTGGTCATTGAGTAAAGGCTTATAAGTGATGCATAATGCATGACATCACACAGTTTGGGATATATTGGATTACTTGGAGGTTTTATCGAATCTATTTGAGTCTGAAAATTTGTCATTGTATAGAAAATTGGGCTAGCATTACGTGGGCATTGGATTCATGTCATTTCGAGCTCTAAATCAAAAGTTACAAACGATTTAGTGCGTAGATGTCAAGTTGATTGGCCAGTTCAACTGATCATTCTAAGCTGATCATTGGTGCTCATTGAGTAAAGGCTTATAAGTGAAGCATAATCCATGGCATCACGCAGTTTGGGATAGAATATATTACTTGGAGGCTTTGTCTTATATATTTGAGTCTGAGATTTAGTCACAGTATAGAAAATTGAGCTGCCATAACGTGGGCTGTGGATTCATGATATTCTAAGCTATAAATCAAAACATACGGAAGATTTAGTGCGTACATGTCAAGTTGGTTGGTCAGTTCAAATGATCATTCTAAGCTGATCATTGGTGGTCATTGAGTAAAGGCGTATAAGTGAATCACAATGCATGGCATCACGTAGTTTGTGATAGATTGGATTACTTCGAGGCTTTGTCATATCTATGAGTCTGAAATTTTGTCACAATATAGAAAATTGAGATAGCACAACGTGGGCATTGGATTCATGCCATTCGGAGCTCTAAATCAAAAGTTACAGACGATTTGCTGCGTACATATCAAGTTGATTGGTCAGTTCAAATGATCATTTTAAGCTGATCATTGGTGCTCATTGAGTAAAGGCTTATAAGTGAAGTATAATGCATAGCATCACATAGTTTTGGATAGATTGGATTACTTGGAGGCTTTGTCGTATATATTTGAGGAGGAAATTTTGTCACAAGTATAGAAAATTGAGCTAGCATAACGTGGTCATTTGATTCTTGTCATTCTGAGATCTAAATCAATAGATACGGACGATTTAGTGCGGTCATGTCAAGTTGACTGGTCAGTTCAAATGATCATTCTAAGCTGATCATTGGTGCTCATTGAGTAAATGCTTATAAGTAAGCATAATACATGACATCACGCACTTCGGGATAGATTGGATTAATTGGATGCTTTGTCGTATCTATTTGAATCTGAAAGTTTGTCATTGTATAGAAAATTGAGCTAGCATAACGTTGGCGTTGGTTTCATGTCATTCTGAGCTATAAATCAAAAGTTACCGACGATTTAGTGCACACATATCAAGTTGATTGGTCAGTTCAAATGATAATTCTAAGCTGATCATAGGTGCTCATTGAGTAAAGGCTTATAAGTGAAGCATAATGCATGGCATCACGCAGTTTGGGATAGATTGGATTAATTGGATGCTTTGTGGTATCTATTTGAATCTGAAAGTTTGTCATTGTATAGAAAATTGAGCTAGCATTACGTGGGCATTGGATTCATGTCATTCTTAGCTCTAAATCAAAAGTTACGGACGATTTAGTGCGGACATGTCAAGTTGATTGGCCAGTTCAAATGATCATTCTAATCTGATCATTGGTGCTCATTGAGTAAAGGCTTATACGTGAAGCATAATGCATGACATCACGTAGTCTGGGATAGGTTGTATTACTTGAAGGCTTTGTCGTTTCTATTTGAATCTGAAATTTTGCCATAGTATAGAAAATTGAGCTAGCATGACGTGGGCGTTGGATTCATGTCATTCTTAGTTCTAAATCAAAAGTTAAGGACGATTTTGTGTGCACATGTCAAGTTGATTGGCCAGTTCAACTGATCATTGGTGCTTATTGAGTAAAGGCTTATAAGTGAAGCAAAATGCAAGACATCACTTAGTTTGGGATTGATTAGATTACCTGGAGGCTTTGTCGTATCTATTTGAGTCTAAAACTTCGTCATAGTATAGAAAATTGAGCTAGCATGACGTGGGCGTTGGATTCTTGTCATTCTGAGCTCTAAATCAAAAGTTACAGATGATTTTGTGTGCACATGTCAAGTTGATTGGCCAGTTCAAATGATCATTCTAAGCTGATCATAGGTGCTCATTGTGTAAAGGCTTATAAGTGAAGCTTAATGCATAACATCACGCAGTTTGGGATAGATTGGATTACTTGGAGGATTTGTCGTATCTATTTGAGTTTGAGATTTTGTTATAGTATAGAAAATTGAGCTAGAATAACGTGGGCGTTGTATTCATGTCATTCTGAGCTCTAAATCAAAAGTTACGGACGATTTAGTGCGGATATGTCACGTTGATTGGTCAGTTCAAATGATGATTCTAAGCTGATCATAGGTGGTCATTGAGGAAAGGCTTATAAGTGATGCATAAATCATGGCATCACACAGTTTGGGATATATTGGATTACTTGGAGGTTTTATCGAATCTATTTGAGTCTGCAAATTTTTCATTGTAAAGAAAATTGGGCTAGCATTACGTGGGCATTGGATTCATGTCATTTCAAGCTCTAGATCAAAAGTTACGGACGATTTAGTGCGTAGATGTCAAGTTGATTGGCCAGTTCAACTGATCATTCTAAGCTGATCATTGGTGCTCATTGAGTAAAGGCTTCTAAGTGAAGCATAATCCATGGCATCACGCAGTTTGGGATAGATTTTATTACTTGGAGGCTTTGTCTTATATATTTGAGTCTGAGATTTAGTGACAGTATAGAAAATTGAGCTGCCACAACGTGGGCTGTGGATTCATGATGTCCTAAGCTATAAATCAAAACAAATGGAAGATTTAGTGCATACATGTCAAGTTGGTTGGTCAGTTCAAATGATCATTCTAAGCTGATCTTTGGTGGTCATTGAGTAAAGGCGTATAAGTGAATCACAATGCATGGCATCACGTAGTTTGTAATAGATTGGATTATTTCGAGGCTTTGCCATATCTATGAGTCTGAAATTTTGTCACAATATAGAAAATTGAGATAGCACAACGTGGGCATTGGATTCATGCCATTCGGAGCTCTAAATCAAAAGTTACAGATGATTTGCTGCGTACATATCAAGTTGGTTGGTCAGTTCAATTGATCATTTTAAGCTGATCATTGGTGATCATTTAGTGAAGGCTTATAAGTGAAATATAATGCATAGCATCACATAGTTTTGGATAGATTGGATTACTTGGACGCTTTGCCGTATATATTTGAGGCCGAAATTTTGTCACAATATAGAAAATTGAGCTAGCATAACGTGGTCATTTGATTCTGTCATTCTGAGAACTAAATCAATAGATACGAACGATTTAGTGCGGTCATGTCAAGTTGACTGGTCAGTTCAAATGATCATTCTAAGCTGATCATTGGTGCTCATTGAGTAAATGCCTATAAGTGAAGCATAATACATGACATCGCGCACTTTGGGATAGATTGGATTAATTGGATACTTTGTTGTATCTATTTGAATCTGAAAGTTTGTCATTGTATAGAAAATTGAGCTAGCATTATGTGGGCATTGGATTCATGTCATTCTTAGCTCTAAGTCAAAAGTTACGGACGATGTAGTGCGGACATGTGAAGTTGATTGGCCAGTTCAAATGATCATTCTAATCTGATCATTGGTGCTCATTGAGTAAAGGCTTATAAGTGAAGCATAATGCATAACATCACGCAGTTTGGGATAGATTGGATTACTTGGAGGATTTGTCGTATCTATTTGAGTTTGAAATTTTGTCATAGTATAGAAAATTGGGCTAGAATAACGTGGGCGTTGTATTCATGTCATTCTGGGCTCTAAATCAAAAGTTGCGGACGATTTAGTGCGGATATGTCAAGTTGATTGGTCAGTTCAAATGATCATTCTAAGCTGATCATAGGTGGTAATTGAGGAAAGGCTTATAAGTGATGCATAATGCATGACATCACACAGTTTGGGATATATTGGATTACT